>PNEQ01119434.1:0-28872 GCA_003012365.1 Medauroidea extradentata
CGATATCTCGATTGATTCGATAGATATGGAAGGATAATCGAAAACACATTTCACGTATTTTCACCCCTTTAAATAAAGAATTTCGAAACGATTTTGAGTCCTGCCATAGACATTTGTAAAAGTAACCAATTAAAGTTAAAATCACTACGATAGCCAATTGTGTTTCAAAGATAAAGACGATTCATTAAAAACACATTTTGCCCCTTTTTACTGTCTGGGGGTCGAATTTAAAAAAAAAATAAAACTGCTTTTTGGGTATTTACGTAAGCAATATTTTGAAGTGAATATCAACTCTCTATCCCGAAGGGTTCAATAGATATCAATAGTTGATTGGAAACACATTTAACGTCTTTTCAGCCCCTTAAAAGTTGAACTTCGAAAAATCCTTAAATTGGCTAATATGCATTTTTACGAGTGTCCTATTAAAGTAAAAATCACGATGATAGGCCGTCGGGTTCGAGCTCTATCGACATTTCTTCGGAAACACATTTCACCCCCTTAGAGGTCGAATTTCGAAAAATCCCTTCTTAGTGCTCGCCTACGACCTGAAGGGAACCCCTACAAAAAATTTCACGATTCTAGGTCCAGTGGTTTGGGCTGCAGTTTGATATGTCAGTCAGTCAGTCAGTCAATCAGTCACCTTTCATTTTTATATATATAGATAAGCAGTTAATACCTCCTTGCATTATTCGTATACTACTTTTAATCTGTACCTTCTCTTCACATTTATTTTCTACCTCATGAATAGGAAACACTCATGATGTTATTGAAGTCTTGAAAGTGTCAGTTAAAATTTTTCTGTATTAATATTTTCGAGAATTAGGGAATGCGTTCCACTTAATTAAATTGTGCTTCTGGAAACAGTTTCAGCCTGTCATCACACACTGCTAAGACCTGAAACAAGGGAGGTAATTTTTCTTTAAAATTATTATTTTTTCCAAAATTGGTGATGAAAAATATAGGTTATTTTTCTTTTGCTTAACATTAAATTGTCACCGTGTAATATTCAAAAAAGCATGTTTAGTTGAATTGCATAAAATTATACACTTTTCCATCAAATTTATTATAATACTAAAGCAATAAATCACATTTAAAAACTTAACAGTTTCATTATTTTGTCTTCAGATAACAATTTAAAAACTCTTTTGAACTAGCATACAAATGAAAAATCGCTGCTTGTTGACGATATTTCAAATATCACAGCATTAGTTCCTTGTGTATGAAAAATTAATCTGCAGCCAGAGCTGGGCAGCATCGAAAATACAAGTATTTGAAATACGTATTTTCGATACTTTTGGGTATTTTGTACCAGTAGAAAGTTGTGCGTCAGTATTTTATATTTCGTATGGAAAATATTTTTGAAGTGTATTTAATGTATTTAATATTTTAGAAAATACACTAAAATACAATGCATACATGCATTTATAACTAGCCCAATTATTTGCTGTATAATTTAATTTCGGAAATAAGGATAAGCTATTTATTTACAATCTAGCACTAGTTGAGTGATATCTTTGTAAAGGTGTTAGTTGAATAGAAACAGGTCGCATTCCGTTACTGTTGAAACCACTGAGATTACCGAGTTTACTGCCAGCAGTATCGGGACAGTTTCAGTGATAGTGGAAATCGTGTTTGTCTCACCAAGAATAGTTTCGTAACGATCAGCAATACAGTAATAAAAAGAGGTTGTAAATACAAACAACAAATTGAATCAAGTGATATAAGAGAACCAATTTGGCTTGAAACACAATTTATTAAATCATATTATACCAAAAAACGTGGGTATTTTACGAGTGCATGGTCATTCTAACCTCTTGTATTAATAAGTATATATACCTATATACACATGCATATAGTTACACTGACCTTGTATTACTTTAGTTAGATTGTTGTACTTGTCCCACAGTCACAAAAATCCTGTAATTATATCACCTAACCTTCGTAACATCCATAAGTTCTACACTCATTTTTAAAACTCCCGCCATCACTTATTTTACTGACATTACACAACCTCTGCAGCTCCAGTAATCTCAGTAGTCGTCTATCCTCGCACAGGGAGCTTACACGAAAGCCCGCGGAAACAACTGGTAGTGATCTCAGCAGTTTCTGAACAGCTGCTGACGTTACTGAGATTAATGAATCAGTGAAATCAGCAGTAACGGAACACGGCCACAGTATCACGGGTTTTGCAAATTGCTAGGCACTGTTTTATTCAGTCACGTGTGTTCAAACATATCTATGAAATATTATTGAAAATGGAAATAAACATGGCAAGCGATTGTAAATTAGGAAATGTATTCGTACCAAAGAGTGCAATTTTAGATGGAAAATTTTTTCACTGTAGTACATTAAAAATATGGTAAATTGAAAGCACAGTGTTCATTATGCAAACTTGGGAAAGACACAATAGTTAGTGGATCATGTTCTGTTACAACAAACTTCTAAACTAATTTGAAGGTAAGTGAAGTGAAAATAATTTTTATTTCTATAAAACTATTTTCATGATGATGTATGCACACATTTTTCCAAGTACTGAAATGAAATCATAATTGTTTTTCATTTTTCTTTAACTTGTTAGTGCATTACATAACCCTAAAATCGTATTGCACAATGCAGAATAATGAAGACACCAAAAATATGTGCATATACATTGTATAGTTGTCTTCTCCTACAGATTTGTGGGCGAGTTATTATGGTGTTCAGATCAAAGGAAAACATTTGTCGCAATATTGGGTTATTAATATTAATTTTTATTGTATATTTCTAAAGAATACATTCAGAAGAGACAGTCATTCGAAACCTATAAACTTGAGTGGACGATAAAATAACCGGCAGTTGCAAGAAAAAGGCTACTTGCACCTTCATCAAGTGAAGATTGTTATTCAACAAAATTGAAGCCAACATGCCTCCCATTTGCAAGAAAAAACTTCAAGAAATACTATGGCACAAAAGAAATTTGATGCACTGCTCACAAAATTTGTAGTAAATGCCACCTCTCTCAATCGTGGATGACCAAGATTTTGTGAATTTATTCGAAGGCAAGTGGATTATTTAATTTTCACATTCCAGATGTAGCATATACCCTGTCCTTAATAAGAGATGAAAATGTTAATTATCTAATTTTTTATTATTCCATGTCTCATTTATTATAGAAATAGACTTTTGAGTTAAGGTTATGTCACGATGGACTCTTGGGAGACACACAAATAAACTACAAACACAAGTAATTTTTGATATCAAAAGTACTTTGAAGGAAGTTAAATATATTTTCACAACAGCAGACATATGGTTACAGAAGACTAGGAGTTTCCTTGGAGTGACAGCTCACTGGGTAAAATATACATTTAAGCAATGACACAAATTCTGTGTGTGCATTTAACCTTCAAAGCGACATGCATAAGTGCTTCAAATGACAAGAGTTGTTTTTAACCTAAAACAGCTTATTAAAAAAAATTCACACTTTGAAATTAAGAACATTTATCGAGGCATATGATACATCAAATTAAAGGTAATCTTTTAAAGAATTCTTGGGTATGGGTTTTATATTTTATAAAAAAAATTTGAGCCTTCTGAAAATTTAAAATAAATCATATATTACAAATTTTTTTTTTACTTATATTTTGAAAATCACATAAAATTTTTGGAAAAAAATTATAATGAAATCTGAGATATACAAAATGCTCACGGTACTGTTTTTAACTATAATATAACATTTTTGTAATGGCGAAAGTGCTAGATATCAAAATATATAATTTTTTTATCATACATCAACACTGCAAATCTTTTATCACATTATTGCCTCATAACACATACACAAGACAAAAAAATTAAAAATTATAGAAACATTTTTCTATGTATTCACTAAGCCTACAAAACAATACAATATAAGCTTGAAAGGCATACTTTCACAATTTCTTTTATGATTTTGACAAATCGCCCAAAGGATAAAAAACATAAAATATGAAAAACTGTAAATGTAAAATTCTCTAGAAAATTTTTTTGATAAACTTTGGTATAAAATAAAAAAGGTGCATTTCTATAATCACTATCTGTTAGGCCTAGGACAAATCACTACAGACAATAATATACAAGTTCAATACACATAAATGCAAGCACACAAACGAGATTTACATCAGCTTGGTAAATTATGTTTGCCCAGGCAGCAGTTCATCACTTGCTTTTCTCTTCCTGCCTTTGTGGGTTGACCTGTACACGTGCTCCAGCTGATGAAAGCACACTGGATGGACACCAGCATTACATCCAGGGCACCAGTAGTGAGAACGACCACATTTTTTTTTATTTACCACAAACAGCGTAAAATACAAAATGTATGAATTCAGTAATGCAATGTCCAACATGTTGAAGAAAATCTTCTTCCAGTATCGCAGCGTGCTTCTGTTGCAAGAAACATGATAAAAGCTCTTGTCACTGTTGTCTATTCCTCCCATATTTTGGTTATACATGTCGATCAAAATTGGTTTGACACATTGCCACCCAGACTTTGAAACTACGTTTTTGTCTTCTGCATGATAACAACTTGATAGGCAGTACACAGGTTTGCGGGATTTTTTTCTTTGAAACCTACAAGTAGTATCTCACCACTCCTGTAGTACACTGTTTCTTTTTCTGCAAGTGTTTTGCTGGTAAGGGCAGTAGGTATGACTGAAGAATTTTTTCTAATGGTTCCTGTGAGGTAAGTACCTTGGTTTAGAAGTTCCTTAGCCAAAGGGAGTTTGGTATAAAAATTATCAGTAAACAAATGATAGCCCTTATTCAACAAATTACATTCATGCATTAGGTTCATTACAACAACAGCTGAAGTCATTACATAGGAAGATTTACTGTCACAGATTTCAAATTTTCTATCCCCCATCTACAGTGCCTTTTATTTGGCATATACTGAATAAAAATACTTTGATTTTTCATCCCTATCATAGATTCGTCAAGGTAGACGTTTTGTTCAAGCGGAAAATGGTTTTTTAATCCTGAATTCAGAGCATTTAGATAGGGCCTAACTTTATGCCATGGGTCGTGACCTTCCTGACCTCTAGGAACATTTTCCCCACTATTCACATGCAGCATTCTGCTAATAAGTTCAAATTTTTTTAGAGACATAGTGTCACTAAAAAATGGTGTCCTCTGTGAAGGTCTTTGATCCCAGTAACTACTAACATTTTTTTGTACAATAAGTCCCATGTTCAAAACAACAGCAATAAATTTTTTTATGGTTTCTACCGTGACACGATTCCATTTTCTAAACCTGCTCGTTGGATTGCTGTCAATATGCTGATGGTTTTGGGTGCACAACTTTTCAGCATACAGTAGAACCCCGATTTAACGAAATGCCATGGGATCCGAAAATGTTTACTCTAAATCGATGTTTCGTTAAATCCGACTTCACCTCCCCCCCCCCCCCACAACCCCCTTTATCGATAAAACAATGGCTAAATCCTCGGGCATGTTTCGTGAGAATTTAAGGTAATTTTAAAACAAGTATATTGGCTCAAAACCATAACAAAATGCATTTACCGTCAACTGGTAAGCCACAACCGTAAAAAGAAAAAAAATTGGCGAAAAAACTTTAAAAACTTTCAGTGCAACGCTCGGCGAGCGTGCGCATGGTGAGTTAGGCCGTCCTTGCGCGTGCCATCAACACGTGAGACGTGATGACTAACACCGCCGAGCCGACAATCTTATTGTCTATCTCCCGCCTGCTCCACAAACAAAATTAAAGAAATTCCCATGAAAAATTGTAAAAAAATAAAACTGCACGGAAAACTGGATTAAAAGTTTGCGAGAAAACGGTAAAATAATAATTACATACGCGCAGCGGTGGCTGCCTTATAGCTTGTATTCAAGCCGCGCTCGTGAAACAAACTCGTTAGTTTGCTAGCTAAAAATACTTTGCACTCAAACTTTTTTTTTAGCATCGGAGAAACAAATTATTTACGTTCACACTAATAAATTTGTTGTAAAAAGTTTGCATAAATAATATTACGTATTTTTTAAAAACTCGCTTGTTTTATCTCGGGACACAAGTGTGAATAATCACGCTACACACCACTGCCTTCTATTGGTAATAGAATTAATCAAGAGAGCACACTGCAGTGTATTCTAACGGAGATGCGAAGCACTATCTATGAATTGGTTCCTGCGCTGTCCACAGACCGCGCTGTGGAGACTAGGTACCTAGATGCTCGTTCACTCGCTAGCCGCCAGGATGAGGATCTAGACGCGAGCTTGTTATGCAACACAGCGGCGCTCGCTCGGCCGCGCCCGCGCATGCGTATCTGAAAATCATTCCTGAGGCGAAAGCTCTCAACAAATTTTAACTAATTTTTTTTTGTTTCTGGACTGATAGTTTAAGCTTTTCTACTGAGAAATAAGAATATACTGCGGTCGGAGCTAGTATTTTTAAAGGACTTAAGTTACAATTAATATTCCATTTTATCAAAGTAACTTAGTTATTAAATAAATTTTTTTGTTATAGTTTGAAGGTTCCTGAAATTCCTTTAGTTAAATTGCTGTTTTCGTTATTCCCAAGTTCGTTAAATCAGGGCTCTACTGTATTTATTAGTTTCTGATACAATCAAATTCCACAGAAAGTTTGTGAAGAATAAATAAAAGTAATCAATTGGCAAACTATTTCTTGGAGGGCCGTTTACCAAACCTGTTCTGCAAACTTTCACTGAGGGTGGCAACTTTGACACTTCCGGAAGTCTTACTAATTTCCACGTAATTGTTGACAAGGGTCTGTTATCAGAACTGTCACTGTCTGAATCTGTATCACTTGAGCTGCTTGAAACTACAGAAGAAGTCACTGAATGTTGCACACAGGGAATGTATTCTAGATCATTGTCTACATCCGAAAAATCAGACTCGCTATCCTGTTTGTATGCACGAGAGACATCGCTGTCATTCAATAGTTTAGTTTGGGATTTACGTTTTGGCCTACTCATTTTGGGATGAGTAAGGAAAAAAACAGTAACTGAAAATGCAAGAAATAGTTACATAACTACGGCACGCAAAAAAGACGAAACTAAACTGGCTTTTACTTACTTTATAATTTGTGCGGCGCGCAACAACTTCCTTATTACAGACGTAAACAATACAATGCGCGCGAAGCTGTAAAACGTAAAAGCAACTCAGAAATATATTAAATGTTGTGCGTAAAAGTATGGAAAGATGCCAGCACCAACTGGGCCACTAGTGCTGCTATCTGTGATGCAGCAACGCAACCACAATACCCACACGCGATGCGCACATTTTATACGTCGCAGTAGCGACGCTGCCAGTTTATAAACACTGTAATTAGTCGCATTTGTGACTTTTGCCGCTTGTAGGGTTAAAAACATCATACTTTTTGTCTGCAATGTAATGTTTTTGATCCAGAGTGATGAAAAAAATTTGGAAATATGTCCAGCTGTTTTGTAATGCAAGAGGTTTCATAGTCCTCACACATACAACAGAATTGTCGAGATGCTTGATAAAGAAAACAATTCTTTTGGGATTTCACAGAAAAAATCGTCTGTACTATTACTAACAACAATTCAAATTTTGTAAAAGCCTTTAAGGAATTTGGAGTTTCAGTTCGTACACCTGCATGTAAACTTAACAAATAACTACATACCGTATTTGCCGGCATATAAGAAGACAATTTTTACATATTTTCGGCCCTCAAAAATTGCTACTCGTCTTATATGAGGGTGCAAAAATTTTTGGTAGCCAAAAATCATTTGAAAGCTAAGCTGTAAGCTGTGGAGTTGTATGATGTTTCACGGAATTGCGTTTTTCGTCACAAATGAAAACGAGTGCCCCGTTTATTTTAACAAAATTTACGGTACAAAATTTTGATGAGCGTCATTTATAATAAAGGACACTCCCTCGCAGCGAAGCGGCGATCAATGCGAGCGCGTACCGAGATACTTTGTCTCGCCAGCCTACAACTCTCGAGCGGAGAAAACAGCGCACAGGAATGCGATGACCTTGCAAGTAGCTGTTGTTACCCGACATTGCCATGCAGTGCGCGACGTGCCTCAGTCCGACGTTGCCAAGTCGTGCACACCTGCCGGCAAATGGAGATATCGCCGGCCGCCGCCGTGCATTTCCTTGGCTCTTGGGCGCGCGGAGAGCAGTAGTAGCCAATGTCATTCGTTTATGTGTCTACTATGATGTTCATATGCCTGTAATAAATGCATTGAAAATATTTAAATTAAATTTTTAATGTTTCTGGCAAAGGAAAAAAATATTTTTCTGTCGGGAATTTCAAAATTAGTAATTTACATTTTTCAAGATTTTGTACCTTCAAAACCATTACTCGTCTTATATGCGGGGTCGTCCTATATGCCGACAAATACGGTAAATCTGTGTCTACACTACACTATATAATATAACAAAAACATGTTATGCATAACTTGTTACAACATGTCTGCCAGTCCAGAAAAACTGTCAGTATGTTATACAACCAATTGTTTAACTTCCTTTGATCTTTATGGACACTGCATGGGAAACGTAAACATTACATATTACTTGTTATAAAGCAAGGAATTTGTGCTGTAACATTTGCTCTTTTACATTTTTGTATCATTTTATAATAACGTTGTTGTATAACTTGCTATACAAGTCCTGTCTTACTCAGTTTGTATTGTAGCAATAGCATGTTGTATGACTTTTTGACATGTTTTTTGTTGTGTTATATGCTGTAGATGCAGCTTAAGAGATATGTAGTAATGCTAGAGGAAAATAATATTCTATGTTTTTGTTTGTTGTTTTAGATGAATCTGAAGACGATAATGTGAAAGCCAGGGAGGGATCATCCGATTAAGCTGAGTTAATGTTCACTGAAGTCAATGACATTTTTACGACATCCAAACATCCATTGATTCTTCCTCAACATTTGAGACATGCATCCCATACACTGAATCTCGTTGCAACAACAGACATCAATAAGGCCACTGAAAGCAATCCATCAATTTCAAGGATTCGTCACCCAACACTGGCGAAGTGTTGTTCTACTTTATGGAATGCCTCAGGCCGACCAAAATCGGCAGAAATAATATTTTCCATCCTAGGACATAAACTTAGTTATCCTTGTGTTACCAGATGGAGTTCTATGTACCATTATCTGCCAGATTGAGCGGACCCTTTGGGTCTTGTGGCGAGTTTTAGTGCCCTGTTAGTATTTTAGTGATGTTTTTATTAGGGTTCTGTCCTTGGGGTTTAGTCAGGGTTGAGTTGGATTCCTTCATTCCTGCGGATTTTGATTGGCTGGTAAATTGCTTTGAGGGAAGGGTCGCCCCGGTTGACGGCGCTGTGTTTTCCCCTTCCCCGCCGGTCCAGCTTCTCCACTGGCCAAGGAGGGGAGGGACTGGGGGGTGGGGGGAGACCTAGTTCCGTCTTCCGAGGGTAGGGGCGCTGGGAGAGCGGGCTGATGACTCGCGACGCGAGTGGAAGGCGCTCACTCTAGTTCAGGTTTAGGTGGAGTAAACATGAGAGGTACTAGAAGCCTGAGAATGTTTGATGGTGAACTGAGGGGCCTGGAAGGAGCTACAAGGCGGTAGGCAGCTAGCAGGACGGTCGCGGGTTGCGACCGAGTGAACGAGAGCATCCAGAGTGTAAGGATCGTCTAGCAGTGACTCGTTTTGAGAATAGCTGGTACTGCGGTTGGTGGAGTTATGGTAAGTCTTCCCGTTCCTCATAATAATGTGGCCTGATGACCAGTGATGCGGATATTCTGCAATTTGAGACTGAGGAGGTACTTTGGGGGAGTTAAATTGCCTAGTAAAGGATTCTGAAACCGGTAGCGGACGGCCGTCGGTCAAGTTGGGTCGTCAAGTGGGTGTGCATAATACAAGACATCGGGGGAGGCTCAAATAAAGACGGCATCAGTAACTTTCGCTAATTATTCACAAATCCGTCGAGCTAAAGAGGGGCGTGAATGGTGTGAATGAAGTTGAATAAAAGTAATTGATAGATCAAGGTACAAGATCGTGGTAAGGATTGTGAGTGGTGAGAACGATTCGACACAGCCTTGAAACGATTATAAAGAGTTTTGTTTAATTAGTGCAATGAGCCAAATTGGCGATCAAATTGTGTTTCTTGTATTTTGTGTAAAGTGGGAATTAAATGCAAATTTCTCACTTAATTAGTTTGTTTTCTTTGCTCGAGAGTGAACCTTTTAGTAACTAGCTAAAAGCATGTACGGTTACTTGTTAGGAGGGGATTTGCCCCGCAAGTTTTGGAAACATTCAGTATACGTATTGAAAGAAGTTAATGTGAGACCGGCCTTCAGCATCTTGGGTCTCTTAGTGTAAGACCGGCTCAAGATTATACAATTTCAAGAAAAATTACCAGAAGTTTTTGAATCACTAAAATTGAAATTTACCATTAAAGAAAACGAGCTTGAATATCAGAGAGTACATAGACATATTTGGACCTCTTGCTGCTGCTCTTGACTGCCTACAGGGAGATGGCTGCTATTATGGCCAATCACTACCAACACTTTTTACATTGATTAAAAAGTTTGAAGAACTAGAACCTAACTTTCAGATTTGGCGGACCACTTTTGCAAGTTGTGAAGACATCAGTTTTGAAAAGATTTGAAAAATATTTCGAATTAACTTCAGAGGTAAATGAAGCCATTATTGCAACATGTACACATCCATACTTCAAATTGTGATGGTTACCTGCAACTGCAACCAATGAAAGCACGAGGAAACGGATCCAAGAGGTTCTAACAGTGACTGCAAAGGACATAAACCCACTGAGAGATGACAACAAGAACAGTTACACACAAAGAGAAGATGTCAATACAAATAATGAATCAGATGTTGCACAAACAAACAAAATTAAACTTGAGTTATTATAATACTTACAAGATAAGGCTATCCACACGAGTATACTAGACAGTTATCCAGTGGTGTGATAGCTTTTCTTAATATATTATACAAGTTTAACCCATAGTGGTCCTGTTGAAAAGTTGTTTTCATTTGTAGGTATACTACACAACCATAAACGCAATTCGTCCTTCATTGCTCACAAAAATAACTATGACTAATAAAAAAATGGGGAACTACAAGACTGTGAAATGCTTAGTAATATTTAGAATTAACATTGTTAACGAAAAATAATTAGTTAAGATAAGAATGATAATGCTATTTAAGAGCCAATGTGGCATGTATTTTGTAATTTCATATGTATTTAGAAATACTACTTTGTATTTTGTATCTAAACTATATTTTTTTTAGTATTTGGTAATTGTATTTTTAATAAACGTACACAGGTATTTTGTAATTTGTATTTAAAACACATATTCAAAATATTTTGCCCAGTTCTGTCTGCAGCAGTTCAAACAATGCAGAAAACACAGATTTTAAATTATGTCACCAAAAGAAAGCATTGTGAACATTTCAATGTTTTCCTCCTTCAAGTTTTGCCTTCTGTCTGTAACAACAGCATCGTAATGGCTGAGCATCCTATCACTGTCCACATTGTTTGTAGTTTTCTGAATGGCATGCAGCACTGCCAATGAAAGCTGGTTGTAATTCTCACTCACAGCAGTCAGAACTTGCAGAATATCTGTGCGTTTCTCAGACTTGCCCAACTTTATTTCTTCCTTTAAGCATTGGTTGGTAGCCTTTTAAAATTCTGTGTTTTCCAACTTATTCAGTTCAGGAACAGTTTTCATAATTGATATAACATCTTCGGTTTGGTTAGTAACTGTATTTTTAGGGTTGAACATTTTATTCAGACTCTTGAATATGGGTGCTGATGGGTCACTGTTTAATAGCATTTTCAGTTTGTCCATGCCCAATGCTAAAGCTTTCTGGCACTCATGTTGGACGTGACCTTGTCCACTTGTGCTTAATTTGTTCATTGTACTTTCCAATGAAAAAATAAAATTCCCTTTGAAGTACCCTGAAACCCTTTTGAATGCATTTCACATCTCCATATAGGGTGTGAGCTGTTGGATACATACTATCTTCAAGCTTAGTCAGAAGGTTCACTACTTCAGGTGAACGATCTTCAATGAAAACATACAGTACCACAATTAAATTGGCATCCTTGTCAAACAGCAATGATATGTTCCTGATGTCAGCATTACTCAACTCCTGATAGTCAGCTCCCCTGAAAAATGCAATGATATGGACAAAGTACTCTGCTAAGTAAAACACAGACCTGAACCAAGAATTCCATCAAGTTACTACAGGCGTGGGAAATGGTGTAGCAGGCAGTAAGGTTTCTTCTTCCAGGTACTTCAGATAGTTGTTTTCTTTTTCTGGTATTCAGGAAAGCTGACTTAACATTTACCACAGCACAATTAACTTCAGTGAGTCCACTACTGATCACATTTCACACAAGTGAAAGTATGTGGGCCCAGCACTGATTGTGAGCAACATGATCGCTAAACAACACTTGCAAACTTGTGACACATTTTGTCATGTATCTAGCTGCATCTGTGACAAGACCCATAATATCACAGTACTGGACACGTTACTTTCCAAGTCATTCAATTATGACCTGGGCACAAATTGTAGCATCAGCTCTCTGCAAGAAATTGACAGATGCTACAATAATTTTTGGTGAACCAAACGTTTCTATGAGCACTTGAAACAAAATTACGAAAACGCATCTGCCCATGTTGTTTATAGTTACGTCACAGAGAATATACAAGCGATTGCCAGATACATCTTTGACACTGTTTAAATGGTCTTCAGCCAGCCGAGGCGTGTATTTTTCCCGTAAATTTTTGACACATGGCAGATCACCACCACCTAAAATTAAATGAAAAGTGTTAGACCCTACTTATTAGGTCTAGTTGTATTTTTTGAAGGCAAAATACAGAATGAGTTCAGTTAATTATTGAATCATTTTTAACTACCCAATGATAAAAAAATAGAAACAAATCAAACACACACTCCAGATTAACTATGTTCAGGTTATGTGAAGTAATTACAGGTAAGTTAAAAACTTTTTAAAAATTTAAACATCTTGCACAAGTTTTCTTTTAAATTGTCACATTTTTCAGGTAAGTACTTAATTTAAGTTAGTGTTTAAAACAGAAGTTTACAAATTGGTCTTGAACAATTCAAATCCACAGGCCTACCACGAAAATATATTATTATGCTTTTGGCATGTATTAACATTTTTGACATTTAATATATATTAATTATTATTAGGGATTTAGGCAAACTACACCCTCAAAAAACACATAAATAACATATGTATCTTCAGTAAACTCATTTGACCATGATTTTATTTTCGGGTCCTCTAATTTCTCAAGCAGAATATTCGCTTTGGCGAATGGTTCATTGTCTTCACTACAAAGTTGTCAATGTCCATTTTGGGTCGTTTTACGCTGCTGAAATTTTTGACAAGAGACGTCTGGAATTTCCTATCTGAAGGACTACTAGTATATTTCTTCCTGAAATTTACATGTTTTTCACTGCTAATATGTTTGGTTATGGAATCTTTTCTGTCAAATGTGATTCAACAGTTACAAAACTTGCACATTAATGTCAGCGTGTCGAATACATAAACACCATCGCCTTTAAATTCCTCGGCTCTCTGACATGTGGTAAACGGTTGTTTGGGAATCTTTGTAGTAGTTTAAATAAGAGTGAAATATAAATCTTACAATTCAGTAACAAAACCCACGCATAACATTTTTAATATATAAACTAATCATTAAATGCAAATTATGTATGAAACCACTTGACATAAATATCAAATGCAGAAAAATAAACAAATGGCATTCACGCTAAGTGTAACAACTGAATGCTTCGAGACATTGCAAATTGATGATAGCTATTGCGATATATATACAAATTTATCGGTACATCGTGGCACATCTCGAAGTATATTGATATAATGATTAGTTTAATTGAATATATGGCAATTTCGTAATAAAAATAACGTTTGCTTTAAAAATTCACTAAATTGAGTAGAAGTGTTACACAATTGTGTTTATTCCTCAAACCAATAAAATTCACCTTATTTTTTCAGGTTTTTCACTATTACGACTTTTTCAGGTCTCCACACAGTGCACAATACATGTAACTTACTCTGACAATCTTGTTCATTATTCTTTAATATGATACGGTTCACTGAAGGATTAAAAAGTGTTTCTGGCATGGACATTGATATTTCTTGCACTAGTGTTTTGCCAAAAAAAAAAGTTGGAGTTGTCAGCTGATTGGACAGGGAAAAGAGGGGGAAAACCAAGGGAGGAAGCAGTGCCGAGTAATATGTACTTTGTCAGCAAGAAGAAGAGAGACAGAAGCACAAAAGTGACATTAGAGCAGGTTTTCATGCGGCTCTTAGCTTGTTGCATGCATGATATCTCTTATTACACCTTGGGTATCCTTTACCAGTTAGGTATCTTTCTACTGAAATAAATTATCTTGTGATAACATTTAATCTTTTCATTGAAAACTTTCACAGCATAAAAAAAGGAAAACAAGTGTTTTTAATGTAATGTTAAAAATTTTTAGAATATTAAGATTTGTTTACTTTATTTTATAGACAATAAAAAAAAAGTTGCAATGATTTGCAACAAAGGTGATAATGAATTAGCAGTTTACTCATTTCTGCAGCCTACTTTCACAAAGTTTGCAAGGGATGTAGAACAAATGCATTTGTGTTTCAGCAAGAAAGGAACACAGCTTTGTGAAAGTAAACAGTTTTATTGTCTGACAGAGACTATCAATACAGAGCCTATTGCGGGAGTTGCTCCAGGTACTGTATCACTGCTGGGTATCGTGCAATCCTAGCAAAGCTCAAGGCAGAGTCCCCTGGTCCATTCCTGGCTTTGGTGTTCGCCCCAGCCTGCACGAGACACTGTAGCACCTCCAAGTTGTCACTCTGTGCCGCTAACATGAGGGGAGTGTTTCTAAATTTGCTCCTCGCATGAACATTAGCACCACGATCTAACAGCAGCCTCACCAGCTGCAGATGTCCACCCCATGCTGCCCCGTGGAGCATGGTGAGTCCGCTGTAGCTGGTCGTGTTCACTGGCATTCTGGAGCACAGCAACAACGAGGCTAGCTGAGTGTGGCCGTACATGCCGACTGCAAACACTGTGTCTGCATCCTGCAGCTGCGTGTACGCCTCACTGCTGTGGTCCATCACAGCCTCCAGCTCTTTCCTCATTGTGTCCCAGTCTTTGCTGCCATTGTATGCTCGCACCTGAAATCACACACATACAGCAAGCACTGCATCTGTGACACACTACAATATACTATAACATTAACAGCTGTATGTAAAATTGCAAATACTGTATTATCACAATCTCTGCAATTATTTCTTAACACAAATCAACTTAAATGTTAATTACTTCATACAGCTGTGTAAATGCTTTAAATGTGAAAGTCATTTTATGTGATTATTTTGTTTATTATTGCCTCTATACTTATATTTTGGTGTTCTGTTCATTTGTCACTTGTTTGCATTAGTGCATGGCTGTTTTGAACGGGAATTTTGGCGATTCTAAATATTTTGGTAAAGTTTATTGTTTTTATTGTATTAATTAATTCTTACCATAAAGCATATTGACACAGCACTTGTAACTTAGGTTTGTAGCTTTGAAGAAATTGATTCTGTCCAAACATATGTCTTTTAAAAGTGAAAAAACAGACTCGACTCTTTGAAACTAGAAGCCTCAATTGGTCAAACAACTTTTTAATTACAGGTCTCAATAAGTGGACAATGTCACTATCAGAATATGCTTTACAGTAATTATGTGAAGAGGGTTGCAATTGATTTTAACTATAGTGAAACATTATATTTAACTACTAATTTTTCTCTTGCATTCCTAAGTAGCAAAATTTATTTCATTGAAAAAATTCATTCTCAAAATATTGCTGGCCAGATAAGAAACGAGACGTGACCAAGCCTACTTTCCTCAATGTGGGTACAAATTAACCCTAAATGATAAAACTGTTCACGTACATCTAGAAATATAAAATAATTAATGCTGAGCCGTTACAAATACCCAATACCAAAAACTGGCCAGTATTTATGACATCTGAACCGGCTGAACCAATCTCGTGAAAAACTGATACTAAAAACCGATACTTTTCTCCGGGATGTTTATTGGTATGAATAAAACATTAGGCCCGGCTCAGTGGTAAGGAATTTTAATTTGTCATATTTGAACAGAAATGCAGTTTCATGGCTAGGCTTAAAAATTAATTCTTCACAACGTAATTTATAACCCTATAAAACCGCATTAGCACGACTGACTTCAGTAAACAAAACTGTTGACAAACAATAATTTGCACTTAGTGCTTGCAACCTCAATCTTTCCCGAATGGAGAGTATATTGATAGGATCAAACGTGGCAGTAACATT
Organism: Medauroidea extradentata; assembly: GCA_003012365.1. Lineage (NCBI taxonomy): Eukaryota > Metazoa > Arthropoda > Insecta > Phasmatodea > Phasmatidae > Medauroidea > Medauroidea extradentata. The sequence goes on from PNEQ01119434.1 coordinate 16,351, forward strand.
GATGCGCGACCTCCTTTTGTCTGTGTACATGACAACTGCACATCACTTCAAGAAGAATAAAATTAATGTTTTCAATAAAGCTATTGTGGAATAATTAAATGCACACGTGTGTTAATGATGGCTGCTAAAAATATATTTTTCATGTTGTTTTGTTAACGTTTTTCATTTCTCGCAATTGTATAGTAACTATCCATTTTAAAACTGAATTTCTAGAATGTAAAATAAAAATTAACTTACACATATTCTGAATTTTAAAAATTTGTTGAAAAAATGTATGTGCACAACTGTACACACCACGCCTGTAGTAAACTAAAATATGAATTCCAAAAAAATTTAACCTAATCCTGCAAAACACTAACAAAATTAACACACACACAAATTCACATAAAATCATTCATACAAGCTACAGAATTAAAATATACAAACTACAAAAATACATACATTTCAAGTACTATATAGTACATACACTATGTGTTACATTGTAAGTAAAGTCCATACTGTATAGGAACTACATTATTTTACAGATCATAAAAATAGTAGGGCCACATAAACAAAAACATTATGATTGTATCCTTCCACCACCATGTGCTTTCCAACTGACAATCAAAACATGTCAACTGTTTAAGATGTATGATTGCAATAACATCCCAAGTGTGTTGTGATTTTCTTATGGTTAAATTTTAGATCTCAGACATGTAATTAATTGTCAATACTGGCTGCACATTAATCTTAGTAGGGTTACAGAGGCAATGTTAACGGAATTATTTCATATCACAATAATGGATAGCCTAAACAATTATTAAAAAATTAATATTATTTATTGCATATTTTTCTAGGTATGCTCATAATTGTAACATTTTATGGAACTACCAATAATAAACAAACATGTAAGGGTAAATTATTTTTTGTTATTTTTACTTGACACCTGAAAAGTTTAAATAATAGTAGCTCATTTAGTTATGACTAACTGAAGTTGCAAGAGTATATGACAGTACATGCAAATATCTTCAAACTAAAATACTAAATAAAATAATTCATGCAAGCATTATAACAATTATTTTTTGTGTTGTCTTCTATTTGGTTCTGCACTATTAGATCATAAAGCCATATAGGCCTAGTTTAAGTTTAAAGTAGTAGACCATCCAAAAAAAATGTACCTTTTGTGGCAGAGCCAACCTTCAAAATATCAGTGTTATCATAGTCATGCAACTCACAATACTTAAAAAAAAAAAACTTGTAAACACATTTATTGTAGACCACAAAGCCAAAATTTGCACTTTCACAACCTAAATAATATAATATACCAATAATAAATAATATATCAATAAAAAAGCACTGTCACACCTTAAATGGAAATAATACATCAATAAAAAAGCGAAAGTAATGAACAGACATTGGTAAGCCCTAATTGCCCAGATCAGTTTTGAATAATTTTGTTGATTAACACATATGAATAAACAAGTACACTTTAAGGAAGCCGCCTACCCCAAGCTTCAGATATGTTGCAGTGTGTTCATAAACAGGTATTTTGTATGAAAATATTTCACGTGTGTCCATTGTGCCAACGTATGAAAAGAAAACAAACTTCAGACAAGGTCGGAACGTCATTAATATGATGCCACGTTAATTAAAAACATTGCTACTAAGCCCACCAACATGAAACTGCCTTTTCAGATTTCCGTAGTTCAATATGTACTAACCGGATGTATGTAAAACTAAGCTTGCGACCTGCACTGATCTTAGTTGCAGACTTTCCACCAATAAAATTATACAGTCACCGCTTAGTGTCCCGTAAGAAAAACAGTTCGGCAGGAACCTTGTTTGTTAGTTCAGCGCTTTGCTCGTTGAGGTGCCACCACATTTTATGCGCACTTCAAGGTCGATCTTACAGCTCCGTCGCTTTTGAGTCTCTCGCACGCGGGTAGGCGGGGCTCTTAATGACTGGGAAATATTAAGGCATAGGTCTTCTTGCCTTTTCTTTTGGTAATATGTAAACCTACATTTTTTTAGCTGACAGGCACAAAATCTCATGTGGACTTGTAAAAAAAAAAAAAATAACTTTTTCGTATAAAAAGAATTTATTCAGCTGGCGCCTTGAAGAAGCATGTATACCTATAGCATTTAGGACTACAACAAAAACCGTAAGTGTTTATCCACAAATTCTGTTATAACACGGTTACTGTTTCACACTCACAAATGGCCGTTGTTTGTTTTGGTTACAGGTCGACTGATAACGGTACAGTTGTTTGAAAATTAGTTATACAATTACGTGATTTGAATAGAATAAAATAATTAACTTACTAATGCTGGAAACGGAGCCGTGCTACTATATTACGTTTCCTCCAAAATGCTTATTTTTTTCACGTATAACACACACTATTTTCAATGTCTGTGGTGGAAGTAAACAATTTGTTGATGAGGGCTGCCAATACTGCTTCATCAGGTCATACAATCATGTCATGTTTTAAACGGCATGTTATTCTGCCCAATGTTTGGCACGTGTTAAAAATATTGGTAGAATTGGCTGTTGAAACAATGAATTCTTACATGAGATAGACAGTATTCTCTCAGCATAGCCTGCCATAAGTAAAATATTTTAAAAAGTTTTTATTTCAATTATTTGTCAGAGATACAGTGCCATTGCTGTTCCTGTTGATGTTTCAGTATAGTTAGCATGTTTTACAAGTTTTTAGCAATCATTTCATCATTATATTATTGAATTTTGTATGTTATAACAGATAAAACAACCCAGAAAGGAGTCTACAGAAAGGCTGCAGGTAACAACCATGCCAATCAAACCACAGTCACCACAAAGTTCTGAGGAGTTACCCTGCGCAGAAAATGTACCTTCTTCAAGCAAGTCTCCAAGTAAAGAATTTTATAAGCACGAACTTCAGGACCTACAAGTGAAATATCGCAAGAAAGTCCAGGTGTTGCAACAAAAATCTCGCTGCCACAAAAAGAAGATAGCAGATTTGAATTGCATTATAACATTAAGAAAAAAAGAGACTTCTTGATGTGGGCATGCTTGAATTGTTGGGAAAAGTTGCAGGACCAATAAAGGAATTTCTCACGCATCAGTTATCAAATGTTACCGACATAAAGCAACCAAGAGAATATTCTACAGAATTAAAGGCCTTTGCTTTGACTTTGCACTACCTCTCCCCTAGAGCACACAACAATGTCCGTAAGGTTTATCAGACATGTTTGCCTCACAAGAACCATTTCTCAGTGGTACAGGAAAATTTATGGTACTCCAGGTTTCACATCGAAATCTTTAAATGCACTTGTAAGTATAGCTGTTAATAGCAAACATTCTGTGGTACATGCATTGTTTACTGATGAAATGGCCATTAGGAAGCATGTGGAATCGGATGGTACACAGTTTCATGGTTACATGAATTCAGGGGTGAATTTGGAAGATGATTGTCTGCCCATAGAGAAAGAGGCACTTGTGTTTTTAGTTGTGGCAGTAAATGGTAGTTGGAAAACACCTGTAGGATAATTTTTTATTGAATGATTATACTCAGAGCAGTGTGCAAATTTGGTCATACAGTGTCTACAACAGCTACAAGCAACCAGAGTTGTCATTGTTGCATTGACCTTTGATGGTTTACCTGCAAAATTTAACATGGCCCTGCAACTTGGGTGCAGTTTTGATATCAATCAACTGAAAACTACATTTCCTCAGCCTGTTGGTCAATGAGAAATTGTAGTCTTCTTGGATCAATGTCACATGCTCAAACTAATTAGAAATGCTCTTGGGGAGAAATTTGTGATATTTAATGGCAACTGTGAAATAATTGAGTGGCGTTTCATTGTTGAACTACAAAAATTTCAAGGAGAACGCCTGCATTTCGCAAATAAATTAAAAGCCACACACGTTAAATATCACGAGCAGAAAGTGAAGGTAAGTCTTGCTGCACAGTTGTTCAGTGATTCAGTGGCAGATGCCATTGAATACTATGACAAGAACTTGCAACTGCCACAGTTCAAAGGATCAGAAGCAACTGTCCAGTTTATTTTTATAATTAATAATATATTTCACATTTTGTATTCCAGAAACTTTAAGCAGTTTGGTTTTAGAACCCTTTCATTCCCGGTGTAGCCATATGGCAACATTTTCTGTCATCCCATAGATAAAATACTTTACCATAAATATATTGTGTTCAGGTGGTTTGTCTATGTAGCTACATACTCTATGCATTGGCATCAACACTCCAAATGTTGGTAGCTATGCACTAAAAAAAAATTGTGTATATTTGGCGGGGCAATTGTGTTCGTGCATTGTTTTGGTAAGAGAGCAGTCAGAAAAAATTGTTTTTATATCATTTTTCCCGTTGTTATCAGTTGGTATTTTCATAAATACGTTATTTATATATATAATAGTATTAGTATAAATTTATTTCACAGTGTAAATAATAATAGTTTTGCCAAAACATTTTGGTAAAATACCGTGTTGAATATGGCAACAACAGGCTGTTGAGGTTACCATAATTCTTCACGAGTCAGGTTTGTTTACCTTTGGCTTATGCAGGTTTTCTGAAGTGTTGTAATGGAAAATCTCACAGATGAAGAATTGTTTCGTAGTCTCAATGCCATTCCTGACTTTACCACATCTGACAATGATTGTGACAGCGAGTCGGATGGGGAGAATTATGTACCAACTAAGCGCATTCCTCAAATTGAAGAGGAACCATTTGAACATTTAGTATTTTTTGAAGACTGTGTAGAGGAAGAAGTAGAAGTAGTCAACAGTGTAGCTGGAACATCATCAGAAGCAGTACCTTCAGCAGCCCCTCAAACAAACGGTGACCCTACAGTTGTCGAACAAAATGATTTGCCAAGAAGAAAAAAACATGTGTCAAGAGGAAAACCTCAAGTGCAGTGGCGTTTTCCAGAGGAAATGGTATGCGATGAGAAAAAGTGACTGGATTCACTCCCGGACCCACCACCAGAAATATCAACACCTTTGCAATATTTCTGCAATTATTTCAGTGAGGATATCATTAAACATATTACATTCCAAAGCAATAAATATGCATTTGAAAAAGATCAGGTAACTCCCAATTTCACAACAGCTGAAGTAAAGCAGTATCTAGGAATTTTGCTACATATGGGTATCGTCGGAATGCCGCAGTACAGGATGTACTGGCAAACTGAAAGTAGGTATCCTCAAGTTGCAGACGTAATGAGTCGTAACAGATTTGAAGTCATCAGGTGATACATCCACTTTTCCGATAATAACCAGTTTGACGCAAAAGATCCCAATAGGGATCGTCTTTACAAAGTGCGGCCGATATTATGCCACATAGAAAAAGTTCTGCGTGATCTGCCTCAAGAAGAGATGCAGAGTATTGATGAGCAGATCTTCCCATTCAAAGGGCATTCATTCCTAAAGCAGTATGTAAAGAACAAATCACATAAATGGGGTTATAAAGTATTCACCCGATGTGGTGCTTCTGGACTGATGCACGCTTTCAGGTTTTATGAAAGAGAGAGTACGTGCACAGATTTCGGCATTGGAATATCTGGAAATATTGTACTTGAACTTGCTAGCTGTGTCCCAGAGCATAAGAACTTCAAACTATATTTTGACAATTGGTTTAGTTCTCTTCATGTTGCTGCAGAGTTGCAAAAGAAAGGAATTTGGTGTATCTGTACAATCAGAGAAAATCGAATTCCAGACTGCCCACTGAAGTCCGACAAAGAGTTGAAGAAGGAGGGACGTGGGTCATCCAGTTTTGCTGTGGATGCAAATAGTGGTGTCATGATTGTCAAATGGTTTGACAACAAGGCAATCAATTTTGTATCTACATTTGTTGCAGTTGAGCCAGTGGGGAAATGTAAACAGTGGTCTGCGAAGGAGAAGAAGAGGATTGAAGTTTCTCGTCCAGCCATCGTTAATAAATACAACCAGCTTATGGGCGGGGTTGACCTCGCAGACATGTTAATTGAACTCTACCACATCAAAATGAAATCAAAACGTGGGTACATGCGAATATTCCATTGGACCATCAACATGTCAGTGGTGAATGCGTGGTTGCTTTACCGCAGACATCACTTGCAATTGAAGGTTCCTGGGAAACATCTAACCCTGCTTCAATTTCAGTCTCAGATTGCTGTAGGGTTGACATCTGCCTGCCAAGATGTCAAGAGAAAACGTGGAAGACCAAGCTTGGATTCGCCGTCTCCATCTGCCAAGAAGAAGGTTATAGTGCATCGTTCTGTTACTCCCATCAGTGACGTCAGATTTGATTCAGTTGGCCATTGGCCAGTTCACGGAAAAAAGGGGCACTGTAAACTGTGTCCTAAAGGCTTCAGCAGAGTGTTGTGTTAAAAGTGTAACGTCAACTTATGTTTCACAGGGTCAGCCAATTGTTTTGTTGACTTCCATGTAAAAAAATGATTGACAAACTGACACCCAGTGTTGCCATCTGGATATGCAATAATTTGTAGCAGATGAGGGGATGTATTTTTTTGTAAATGTGCATTTTACATTCACTGTTATGTTGTGTAGTATGTAGGCTTTGGTTCATTGAGTTCACTTATTATATATATATGTAATGAGTATTTGTGTGATTTTCTCTATAGTGTTGACACCTGAATGTGTGATAATTTCAAAACCTTTGAGTTGTTTTTTTTTTTTTTGTGGATATTTTCCTTGTAGAGTTGTAGTCTTGGTAGGCCTATCAGTTTTTGTATTATTTGTAAATTTGTATATTTTTTTGCAATGGTATTTTGTGTCAATGTAGTGTAGGCCTTGTAGCGTTAGCCTGAACGAGTAGTTTTATGACTATTCCTCATTTGTTGACATGTGGGTATGTTATAATTTGAAGACAGAGTTTTTGTAAATATGTATTTATCATGATTTGTAATCTTAGTTTAGTGTAGGCTTATGTTTGGGTAATACAAGCAGTTATTATGTTTACTTTAGTCAGAATTAGTAGTGTGTAATTTGCTCTGTAATGTCAGTAGATATACTGTATGGTTATAAGTTTTTTTTTGGTAAATTTGCTCTTTTATCCAGTGTTATGTACGTTTATTCTGTGTGTTTCGGTCTCAGTAACTTTACCTGCTTTTTCGCCAAAATGAACTTTTCAACCTATTTGCTTCCCAATGTTGCCGTTTGGCAACATATTTAAATTTTGGTGTTATCTATTGTAATATTTTCAAGATTTCATTTTTGTATGTGGTGTGGGGTAAACTTCAGTAAACAAAATGCTTAATGCCAGTCTAGCACAGTTTTTAATGAACTCCTCAAACAAAATGAATTATTGAACTCATTTTCTGCCCAATGTTGCCATTTGGCAACATCATTAAAACCAGAGTTAATTTAATGTAATTATTAAAATTTTTAATAGAAGTACATTTTTAAGTACATTTGTAATGATATTTCAACCTTTGATAATTTTTTTCAAGAAATTAATTTTTTTGGGAATGAAAGGGTTAGGAAATTGTTGAATGCAAGAAAAGAAAATGAAGTGTTGCCTTTTTTTTAGTAAAAACATTTAACTGTATCACAGCTTTGAAAGTCATGAGAAATGGAGCCACTATTTTGAACTCTTAAACTGGATTTTTGGGGTCTCTCATTTGCATCAATAGTTTGCAATTTTCGTGTAATGATCTAGTGATAAACAGCTGTCCTGTATTGAAATACCTGCCATTGTATAAAATTAGCCAAGACCATATTGAAGTGATATTTTCTGCTGTGAGATTCCATGGAGGCTGCAATAACAACCTAACAGCCAGACAGTTTCAAGCTACATACAAGAAATGGATGACTTGTAAAGAGGCAGAGCCTAGTAGTTACAACGAGACTCGCCAGAGGCACTACTAGTAACTGTGGGAAACACGAACGTAAACAAACGTGTTTTCAAATGGATAAAGCAGCATATTGAAAGAGTTAGTGTGGAATAATCATTGAATTACTTTAAAACTTTCGACATGAGTAGTGGTTTTAGTTTTGTAGGGAATTTGAGAAGTTGCAGGCTTTCCAAAGAATGCTACTGTTTGTTTGTGTCATCGTGTTACAAAGATGTGTGGACAACCAGAAGTGCTAGTGCTGTTTTTATGAAGACGTATTGTTACCCACGACAAAATAAAAATTAGTGCGACAGAACGGTGTACTTTTCTAGTGAAGAAATGGATAACGAGTTTCACGTTACACACGCATACTATGCGGGTAAAGCAGTGTACGTATTTTGCAACTTACGCCAGCATTAAATATGAACCACTTATTGAAAATGTAACATGCATGGTGCTTTCGAGGTTTGGCCTACATCAGTAAATATTATTGTCGCATACAAAATAAGTTGGTCATGGTTTCACTGCTCATATTCACGTTTAAGTATGGAATAATAATTGTTAAATTTGTAAGGCATATAACACGTTCAAACAAAAATTGTGGAGTTCAAATAGCAACTAAATATAGCATTTATGTTAACGCTGTGTCCGACATGGCGATGTGCTAGTTTCTTAGTTTTGTGGCATTTTATCATCAAATTTGGACGGCCCTGTTTGTCTGTATATTTTACATACAAATTGATACCTTTTTAGATACAAAGTTGGGTCGCATGATAGTTTAGTCTACAAAATTTGCCAATTCGGACACGCAATAAGTAAAACAGTTGAGATGTTTACAGGTGGAAGGCTTCAATTGTTATAATAAAATTGCTTAAAATAAAATTCACAAGACAGTACACAATAAAATACATTATCTGCATTTTCAACATGCAAATTAATTCTTGGCAACAATATAATTAATTTCAAAAAGCAATCATGCCCAAATGTCAGTACAGCAACGCTGAAAACCGTACGTATAATGTGTAAGCGTAGGGAATATTTTGTTACCCGCCATAACTTTCAACAATGTACAAAGTATGAACGTAATTTTTTTTTAAACAATAAATTCACTTTACAGTAGTTTAAAGAGAAGTTGTAGCATAGACCTACTATGTTTGACATACCTTATTTTGTGGAAAATAAATTACACACTAAATGTTGTAATTCTGTATATTTTTAACAGTTCAAAGTATGTGTTTTAGTATGGATATTTGCAGTGTCTTGTCAACGTTTTTCACATAAGTACAGTAGGCTAACAATATTAACGAGTACATAACATTATTCCACGTATGAAATATTTTACAGTATAAGAAACTAATGTAAACTGTAGGCCTATTTGTTATAGATAGGCAAAGTATACCTCAGGTATAATAGTTAACAGCTTTTATTTACATTTAAAAAGTACGCCTACGTTTATTTGATTGAAAAGAAAATTAAATTAAGTATAAAATGTGCTTGCAATTGTTTACGGTCTACATGTAAGACAAGTATCACATAAGAAAGTATGCTACGCACATAGGCTTCTAACAACTGTCGAGGAGCTTGCATTTAAAGTCTGCGGTTAGTGTTCGAGAAGTGAATTATTATTTCAATATAACGTTTTCCTAGATCTGAATTAAGAATGGGTAACTTTAAGAAAGTCATCGTGTATTAATTAATTAGAAAATAAGCCTTTTAAAACATAGTTCAAAGATAAATGAAATGTTAAACAATAGAATACTACAGCATTTATAACAATGTGCAGGCGAACTTGTTTAGAACTGTCGTGCTAATGTATAAGTAAATATACTTGTAACAGCATCTTTTTTAAGAAATAGTTGAAAGTGATTACCGAACAGTTCTCAGTGGTTTTCAAAGTGTTTTGAGCACGTGCAGATCGCCGGTGTTATGGGAGATGACCGATCGTCCCACCAAACCTTCGCTTTCCATTGCTTAAAACTCGTAGGATCACGTGGAAATGCGTGAAATATTATTCCTTCTGCAAAACAAGAACTTTTGCATACTGAACCATTTTGCTTTACCGGTTATAAACACATGCCTGACCCACTGTTTCCCTTACTGCGTGGTGAAAGGTATGACTGGCGCGCTTCTGTTTCACACAGTTCATCCCTTCCCCTCTTTTGTCACGTGACGTGGTGACGTCAGAGGGCGGATACCTCAAGTCACCCATTGCTTGTTCAGTCTGAGATAGGAAGTGCAAACAAATGACAATTGCTTGCTTTTCGAAGGTCTCAGTATACTTACAGTGTCACCTACAGCTACTCCTGTTCAGTTGTTAAATGCATCCTCAGGTAATTTTTGTTTACTGATGATGAAGACTCATCATGATCATGCATATTTGCCTCAATCTAGCCAGTTGAGTTTGTGTTCTGAGAGGATTGTTGAGTACATTGCTGGTTTTGTAGGGCAAGCCCCCATTAGAAGTTTAATTTGTGAACTCTCTATAGCTGCACAGACATCCCTGCACGATGAGACTGAAGAGAATTTGTTAATTTCACACACAAATAAGGGTGGTAAGGAGGTGCGCAGAATTTGCCAAAAAAAAAAAAAAAAATGAACAGTTTTTTAAGGTTGCAATTAAATCAGGTTCAAGTAAAAGCATTATGAATTTTAAGACACTAAGCATTTCCAGCAACGTTTTGAAATACTTGTAGGAAAAAATCGGTTTTCTACGTTTGAGTCTGCATATGCACGACACATAACAACTCAACAATCACGTTATTAATTTGACAAAGGCAATCTCACAGAAACATGTTAATATTAGGTTCAGTTACTTTGCAAAAAATGTTCAAACAAGAGATTCAATTAGGAACTTATGTACAAAGACAATTAATTCTCTTTAAATGTAGATGGAACAGACACATCAGTTATGCTAGATGCAATTGGCATTACAAACCAATCCTAAGATTTCTATTTCAAGTAATGTCTTGCCCAATGTACAAATGAATTTTGTTAGAAACACAAATACATTTTATTTTAAGTCAATCTTTCTCTAGTATTAAAAACTATACGTAACACATCTACGTCAGTTCTCTGTTAAAATTTCTTTGCTTTGACAAAATCACATTCAGATAATGCAATGAATTTTTTTCTTCAAGTAGACGAAGAAGAAATAATTGCTGATGTTTATAAAAGGGTTATGTCAAAAATAACTTATGTTACTTTGAACAGCCTGTAACCTTCAACGACGGAGCTAGTAATAATGTCAGCTTTGTTGGGTCAGCAGGCTTATAGCATAATGAAGTTGTGCAACTCTGAACATGTTTGCTTAGTTAGATAGACTACACCACACAATCCATCATAATTTTTATTTCACAGGTTGTTTAAAAATGACCCCAGGTGAGAATGTTACAGATGATTTATTTTACAAAATTAAATCAGCCAATTTTGTAATAATTATGTATGAAGGTTTCATGTGGCAGAAACATTTTGTATGCCTATTACATGCTGTTATGAAACAGTTGTTTGTGCAAGGTTCTTTTAATATCAAGGGCAATGTAGCAATGGATTTGTTTTTAATTTTTGATTGATTTGCATGGCAGAAGAACCAGAGAAAAATTTCAAGTAGACTGACCATAAAAAAATATTTTTTACAATTTTTTTAACGAAGTTATGGCCACTTTTTGGAGTTTTCTACATTCTAGGAAATATCGGACACTACAAAAAAACTGGGTGGGATGACTTCGTAGGATATCTCGTTAGGTATGATACTTTGACCAAAACCATTTTTTTTAAATAATAGATAAATATATTCATAAAAATTGCAGTTTAACTTTCTAGTGTAAAGTTGTTTTTTATAGCAGATATTTCATGTGCTGATTTTTACTATAAAGATGTTTTATTTCTGGAATAACAGCATGTCATTCTCTTGTCTGGATGTTTAATTTTATGTTAAGCTCTGGTTCACTTCAATTAAACTGAAAAGGTGAGTCCTGGAATAGAAGTAATTGTGTGGTGTGTCGCGCATCAGTATATAACCCGATATGCGCTGTACAGATATGCTACCTATTTGCAGCCGCATGAACTCATTGCACCATGCCGAAACTACAGGCGTGACAGAAAGGAGAACAAATTATGTTAACAAAAGGAAGAAGGCATTCCACTCTGCGCATACACTGGCTGCCTTGGAGTTGACGTCAAGGTTAGACAAAGAGAGGGGAAGGGGTGTTGCCTCGGTCAGGTAGGAGCTGTGTAGACAGCCGCCGAGGGTGAGTGACGTCACTAGCAGTCCTGCAGCTGCTGCACATTAAAAATACTGATAGAATTATTATCATTTTTCAGCCATGCTCCCCTCCCCACAAGACCATACTTAATAAAGCAAGTTAACATGTGAAAAACAAATATTTCCGTCATAAGATCAGTGGTGTATCCTGAAAGGAGGAGGGACAGCATCACAGGAGTTATGACCTTTTCCCCCCTCCCAAACCCAAGGTCAAAAGTTGAATTATATACCAAAGACAATAAAACATATAAATGTAAAATGCTTAAATAACACTATTTTGCTCCATTAAACCCAGTTTTTCCCTGGAGGACACTCAAATCCCCCAACTTTAATTTTTAGGAATGGTGACCTCTAAAACAAAAGTATATATCCGCCCCTGTATAAGATACGCACAAAAATTATGTACATACATAAAAACCATTTTACGTCTATTGACAAAAATAGAAGTACGCCTT
>PNEQ01119435.1:0-28869 GCA_003012365.1 Medauroidea extradentata
GTTGGTATAGCTCAAGCAGCGCCACATGTTGTCCCTTCCCCCTCCCCTCGGTACGACCTTCGCCCAGGTTCCCAACCCCACATTCCATCCCCTCCTTTTCCTTTCTTTTTGAGGCAAGGACAAAGAGCCTGACAGCTCAACTGACCCCCTCCTCTTTCACAAGCTCCGCCCAAGGGACGGTCGTCTGACATTGGGTTCTACGCACATCGCTTTGACTGTTGTCCCCCTATATAAAGAGTCATAACCTGATTCTTCTGCGCCTCTTAACTGTTGAATTATTTTATTTTTCGCTCTTATGAAATTCTGAGAAGAAAAATGTGAAATTTGTTACTATAATATCAATTCTATTTACCTTGCGCTACAATACAAGCATTGCATTTGAACTTTTAATGTATATTTAACTTGTAATTAGTCAAGCAATTTTTTTATATTCTTTAGGCCTATTTGATTTATTCTCCAACATGATTGGTTGTAGACGCAACTTACGGCCATGCTCTTTTTAGTTTCTACTGTTTTTGTGGTGATTTTTTTTCCCCTTAAACGAAAGCAGATATAAAAATTTGTTGAGCAGTTTTGTTTGCAGTTTTTGCAGTGATAACAAATTTTTTCAAAGCAACTAATCATACGATTTCGACTAAAAAGTCAACTAACCAGAATTTTGTTAATTACATATTTAGCTAAAACCATAGTATTTAAACAAAACTGCCGGACAAATTTTTTATATCAGGGGCTTGTTGCATAATGAATTACATGTTAATAATACATATTAGTGACTCACTTGTAGCTTTTAGAATTCTGTTGCATAATAAGAAAGTACAAATCTACAAGGTACAAGTAGTAAAACAGAAAATATTAGTTAATTCCACAAGTTTGTCTTGCATAATGGACTGATTTTCTGCACGTTAGTAAAATGTATCAGCTAACACCTGTATATTTTTTACGAGTGTCTATTTGCGTATAGTTTCAACTTATAAGTGATGGTATGTTAACTTAACAAATTTATCGTGCAAAACATGTGGTTTGATTCTTCCAGTGGTGATGAAGTTTTGACACTGAAGCGCAGTTTGAACAAAGAGCAGTGCAAATTAATAGGAGGAAGAAATTGTATAGGCCTAAGAGTGAATTTTTGGTTTAGAAATTTATGCAGAGTGTATTGAAAGGTTACAAATGAAACCAAATAAAGTTGAGTTATTGCTTCAGAAAATTAGATTCAGGTTACAGCATGAGACAAGAAAGGGTGGTGCTCTATCTGCTAAACAACAAATATGTGTAACATTTCACTGGCTTGGAAGTGGAGCCCAGTTTCATATCGTGGCAGACATGCGTGGGGTACACAAGTCAGCTGTTTGTAGAGCAGTTGCTAAAGTTGTGCATGCTCTGAACAGTGAATTATTTAATACAGTTAATACATCGCCTGATGACTTAGGTAAAGATACACATTCTTTCTATCAAATACTCAACTTTCCACATGTTATTGGTGTGATTCATGGATCTTAAATACCCCTTGATTCTCCTCAAGTAAATGAAGAAGCTTTTGTCGACATAATGGGAGAGCATTCATTAAACTGTACGTTTGTGTGTGGTGCGTCTTGCCTATTTTATTATGTGAGCGCAAAATGGCCGGGTAGTGTACATGATGCTAGTGTCCTAAGAAGTAGTACATTGTACCAGAGAATGGAAGACCACAAATTTTTTTCCTAATGCAATACTTTTGGGAGATTCTGCCTGTCCTTTAAGGCAATGGCTTCTGACCCCACTACATAATGACCCAAACAATGAGGCAGAAAGGAGGTACAATCGCAGACTGAATGCGACAAGACAAGTAATTGAATGTGCTTTAGGCATATTAAAGGAAAAATTCCCTTGTCTCAATTACCTTTTTTTTTGAACCCCACTTATTCTGGTTGCCAATGATATGAAGAACTTCCTCAACAATGTCTGTTAATTTGGCATTTGGTCCCCCACCTGTTCGTATTCTCTTTGAATTGTCATTTTGTCCTGGAAAATAATTAACTCAACTTTGCTGGTAGTTGCTACAGTGACATTGTTTCTTGGAAATTGTAATGATATTTTTTTGGTATGTATAAGTCTAAACAATTAACTTTGATATAGCTACATCTATACCAAGAATAAAATAAAGCTACAAAATTTCTAATAAAACATATATAAACATGTAATGCATAAGTATATGCTTTGTATACCTCCCAAAATAATATTTTATTCACTCTCTCTACTTATTTTCCCTCGCCCTGTGACATGGTTGTTGAGGTAAAGTTGAGTTCATGTTACAGTATATTTTGTATTTAATTCTTGAGGTCACTAACATAAATATTAACAGATTAGTACTTACTGTTGTAGTTTTCTGTACATTTGGCCACCAAACATCCTAATGTATGATCAATCTTTGCCTGTAGAGTGGACACCATTGGTTTTGACATCACGTAAGAGCACTGGTTCCAAACAAATGTCTGTTTTGAATCTTTAATATTGAAATATAAATGTGTGTACTAGTTACCAGTTGATGTAATTCATTCTTTTTGTAATTGCCCATCTTTGAATTGCAAGTAAGTAGCTACTACTACTCGAACGAGTACAGTCATGCAAGTTTACCTACGTTAAGTAACCTCGTTGCTACTTACATATAAATAACTCAAGAGTATACTGTAATTTTGTGTGTTAGGCTACGTTCATAACTTCTATGATTTTATGTATTTCGGAAAACAATAGAATCCATCAATTTTTCCTTAGTGATGTAAAATGAGATTGTTTTTTACTATGTGCGGAGAATATATCTGTTTGGAACCATCATCGTCGTGTGACGTCACGCTAATGGTGTCCATTGCGCCCAATTCTTGAGCATACAAATTTACTGCCTTCCATCCCTGCACTTTATTGTGCTGTGTAAGTGTATTGCTGAATGCACCAAACAATATTCTTCAGTTTTCTTTAATTCTTTCAAGGATACAGAGTTTCACTTTACGCTGTTCATCACGCTTACCCATTTTTATTTTTCCAAAAATCACTACACAGCTACGAAATAAATATTAACAACCTTGTAACATCAAAATATAACTTAACATCAGCTGAATGATGTCATAGATATATATAATGAATTGCAGTTCCTTGTAATTTGTACAATTTACTTGTAGAAATCTACTGATATTACAGTATTAAAAAAATGTTTCCCATTATGCAACAGAAATTACAAGTTCTTGTAATTTGTAACTTGTATAATTTCTCTAATACTGTAATATAAGTAGCATTATGCAACAGGGCCCTGATCTCATTTAGGCATAAAAAATTAATATACCTAAAGAAGTAGAAACTAGAGAGCGTGGCCTTTGTAATGTTATTGCTGTTGATCATAAAAGGTAGTCACACGTAACAATCTTTATCAGAGGTGAAGTTACAGAGTAGACCTTCTGGAGAGCCTTAGCCTGTGTGATTAGGCCTATCACAGTATCTGTGAATTTTGGTTGCACTAAAAAATTGGATTCTCTGTGTTATTGTTTTAAGGAAAAAATGGTTTAGTATGTTTATTGAATTGTAATAAAATTTGAAAGTTCTGTTGCTGTAAGCTAAATGTTACTCTGTCTGTAAGCATATTTATTGGGTTACAGTACTTACAAGGATATTGTAGATACAAAATATTACTCTTGCAAGAATACTATATGATTTTCATCATTGTATTAGTGGTTGTCAGCAGAATAAGAAGGGCTTATTCCAAAACTCAAAGGCCAAAAATTTTACAGTTTGAAATTGAAGTGCTTGAAGGTAGACATACAGTTTTACATTGTATAGGTACTCCACACATGAACGGATGTCTGAATTATAACTATATTATATGTAGAGGATTTATGTGCTGTACACAACAATCTGTAAGTGGTTTGCAATAAAGTGAGCAGCTTTATGAAATTAACCCTTAAAAAATGACTGCCGGTTACCACATAAGTAGCCTATCCAACATTAACAATGTTTGTCTCTCTCCTTGTATAATAGGCAGAAAATTATCAAGTGTAGGCCTAGTTCAATATCTTTTCTCATTATATATTACAATAGTGGATTCCTATGAAGTTTTAATTGATTTCTTTGTAGGATGTTCTATATAGTTTACAAATTTTTTGGTAGTAACTAATTTAGGTTTATATCAACTGCACAATTTAACTTACTACGCAGCAATAGAAAGTGGTTTAGTACTGTTTTCTTTCCATTCGTTAGCACGCTGCTTTGCGCTACAGATCAAAATTCCAAGAGATTGTGTCGATGATGATGTTGTCCAGTAATATCATAGATTGCAAAGCAAGTATGGCTAAGATCAGTTCTGCACGGCTAATGATCATAGTTAAATGTGCAATGAGATTTCACAGTACACAGATTATTTTTCATGTATTTGTTAGATAGAGTGGTTGTCACACTAATTTCTTTAATGATGTAGTTATAAAATTTAGCAGCAGAAAGTTACAAACTAAAACTGGAAATCAAAATAAAGCCAAGCTTCCAAAAATACTCATGTTATTGCGCACTACCTTTTAACGGTTTTAAATGTTTATGATTTTTTGGAAACTACTAGTCAGTGTTTATGTGTGTGTATTAGGAGGTAAATGTGTTGATTCTTTGTTCATTTATTTCTGTTTTGTACATTGGTGTTGATCAGTGTATAGTACACATTTATTTAATACATAATGGTATATGTGTGTGCTGCTGTTCAGTGAAATATATATAATTTCTATTATTTTATCTATTTAACCTGCATTCTCTCTGTACTTACCTGATAGTTGCATTCCCTAAATATTGTTTGCTCATTTTATGTGTGTAAGATTAGCCTCTGTGACTTGTGCTTGGCCAGTTAGTACATCACATTCATGATTAACTTAACATTATTAAAGTCCATTATCAAACTCTTTGCATTAGTTAGACCAACATGCAATGGTATTTGCAGAAATTAAATCTAATGAAAATTGCTAGCATTTTATTTCAAGTTGTTTTACAGTATTGTCAAGTAATTAAATTTTTTAAAATCTAAATTCAAGAAGCGAGTCTTAATATTTGCTTAGTTACTATGTTATTTAACAAGCAATTTAAGTATAATGTGTATATGGTGTGTAGAAGGTGAACAGATGTTTTATATGTCAAAAACACGTATACATATACCTATATACACACACACACACACACACACACAGTGTGGCACACCCAGGATTTGGTTTGGGGAGGGGGGGTTAGTGCAAGATTTGTGTTTCACTAACAAGCTAAAAAAAAATATGTTGTAATGTGTTATTTAGAGATTACCTATATGAATATTTATGTTGGAACTGAAAATAAACCTAAATATTATAAACACAATACATTACTTGTTATTTTTATTCATTTTGAGTCCGAATTTGAAAGAAAGAGAATGATACATTGAAAAACACTTCTGTAGATGAACCACAAACATTGAGTCTGTATTAATTATGTACACATCAGTGTAACACAGCAAAGAGAAAACAAATATTTCCTCTCAGCACAACAAATAAATATACATTAGAGCTGTGTTTTTCCTTTCACAAAACAAAGTTGAGTCTACGGGGCTCTTTCTGAATCAAAGTGTCTATCACTTTGTCTTGGTAGTTAGGTATTTCTCTGTGAATGTTGAGATTTGCAAGACCATTTAATCTAGTATCACTCATAGTGTTTCTAAAGTAATTCTTGATTCTTCTTAAAGTTGAAAATGATCTATCTGGTTTGCTAGTAGAAACAGGTGAGGATGAAAATATTTTTAATAGAACATGTACCTTCGGGAAAAAACTTCGGTCACAAATATTCAGTGCATCAATTGCAGTTTTTGGAGCTGAACACTCTTGAACAGTGGAATGTGAAACACTCTGAAATTTACTATGCCACAGTTCAAATTCGGATATCACTATCCAAATCTGTTTTGTAGAATTCTGCTAACATTACAAAGTTTTCTGTAGATTCTTTTGAAAGACTTGAGCCAAAAGGTAAAAGACATACAAAACTTTATGTTTGGTGAATCTTGCTCAGAGGTTACTGAATAAGCCATCCGCCCACAGAATGAAAGCAGCGCGCCTGAAGTACTCTTCTGTATTTTCAGCTGCTGCATTTGCTCTGTGAACCTGTCGTCCTTTTTTACCAATCTTGGTACCGTATCGTAATTTGTGATCCTAGATTTCTAGCTACTTCTTCACATTCTCTAAATAGTGTCTGAATTCAGTTTCTGTATTTTCTCTTATTCTGGGAAGAACTGAAATTATGTCATCTGCATAAGACAGAGCAGATGCAAGGTCAGTATCTGTTGCATGTAGTTTTTTGCTCAGCGGCAATGTGTAGCTCAGAAACTTTTCTGCTGACAACAAAGCTACTATAAAATCGGGCTGACGTACAGCATTTAACAAAATGCTGGCATTAGATGAAGCATCTTTGTCTTTCCACTCAGTAAATTCTTCTAGTGCTGCTGCCATAGGTTGTAGCAGTTGAACAACAACCGTGACTGCTTCATGTCTCCCAACCCATCTAGTTGCACATAGTTGCTTTAACTTGTTCTTTTGCGATTCTGGAGCAATATCTGCAGTTTCTTGTTGCAAAATAATCTGTTGCGTTGGTGTAGCAAAAAAATCATACAGCTTCCTTATAGTGCCAAAGCAATTTCTGATTGCAGTCACCTCAGAAGAATTGGATATACCCAAATTCAAACTATGGGAGGAACAGTGAACATGTAAAGCTTTCGGATACTGCTCAGTTATGTATTCCTGTGTCCCTTTGAATTTTCCACTCATGGATTCAGCACCATCATAGCCTTAACCTCTAAGGAAAGAACAGTCTGTGCATCGCTCTTGTAGTGCACTAATAAGTGTGTCGGCGAAATTCTTGCCTGTTGTTGCCTCCGACGGCAAAAATTGCAGAAAACTTTCCTGAAGACTGTAGCTTGTGTTGTTATTATATTTAACATAACGTAAACACAATGTAAACTGCTCTATATAAGAAATATCAGTCGTTTCATCTGCTAACACCGAGAAACATTTTGCACTGTTGACCTTACCAACAATTTTACTAATAATAATATCATATCAAGCTTCTACAATCTGATTCTGAATGTTCCAACTTATGTATGTAGCATTTCGTCCACATGATTCGAAATGCCTTCTAAGCTTATCATTCTCACTCTGTACCCTTTCTCTGTGAAGTACTCGGAAATTTCCTTCATTTTCAAGTGGTGGTGTATTAAAATCAAAGTCACCATAATCACTATGGCCCGAAGAGTAATGTTTTGTCATCCGCACAAAATTACTGTGTCAATGATTGGTTTCAAAATTGCAGTTTTCAGCCGCTTGGATGCTTTGCGATCAATACATTTGTCAATGGAGGTTTTTTTCCCTTGCGGAACCTTTAGAAA
Organism: Medauroidea extradentata; assembly: GCA_003012365.1. Lineage (NCBI taxonomy): Eukaryota > Metazoa > Arthropoda > Insecta > Phasmatodea > Phasmatidae > Medauroidea > Medauroidea extradentata. The sequence goes on from PNEQ01119435.1 coordinate 7,394, forward strand.
ATCATCAGCTTTTAATGTAGCTTGACTGTGGTAGAGTGTATTTTTGTGGCCTTCAAATCTTTCTTTTTTTTTCCGCCGACAAAATCTCATCCTAATTAGCCGTCCTGTATTTTGCGAGTTCGACATTTCTACTGCCTCGGGAGCAAAAACCATGCAAACCTTGCAGTAAGCACTATCTTCGCTTTGGGAATATACACGCCATGTATACCTCTTGAGCCAAGAAAAAGAAAATTTTCTGTTTTGACAACCAATCTGAATTTTCAGCTAGAACCCAAGCATTTGTCAAAATGTCACATTTAACATGGTTGTTCATTGTTGGGCTAAAATGTTTTTTTAAAGAACTAATATCTTTTATATGACTTACTTGTGACTGTGATTCTCTGGTTGGTGTTGTTATACTGATGTCATCAGCTGTCTGGATGGAGGTAGTAGGTTTGTCAGCATTTGATATAACTCATTCACTGGGACTAATTTCACTACTGCTTCCACAACACTGTTGTTTGGCACCAACACTAAAGAAATCTGTTAGTTGGCTAATTTTACGTTTTTTATTCGCTATGCCATATTTCAGCTGAGTTTTAAAATAAAATTTTTATTGAGCCTAGTTATTTTAAGTAGGTTGTAAGCAAATAATTATACTGTACTGACGAATTCAAATTTTGTTAGCTTAAGAAAAAATAATAGTAGATAGATAAATGCTCAATTCACAATACTTCTTTCAGACATGTAGGACGGAGTTGAACTGGCATGGGACGAGCGTGTCATTGGCACTCCGGCAGTGACAACAACGCCAGACTGAAGGGAGGGCAGGAAGGGAGAAGTAATGGGATTCTTGGGGCTGGACAGTAGCAAGCGAACAGGGGGGGAAGGGATGAGAGATTCACAACCTGTGCCGGCATCTCAATGTAACCAGCTGCTAGACTTTCGAACGGAAGAATGACTACACTAATCACTTCAAGATTCTGCTGTTAAATGATCTTAAAACAAATTACATTATAATAACATTATTAACACTTCTGGAATTAGAGTGGCACGCAAACGTTAAGCGTTACAGCTTTACTTATAGTTTTCTTTTCCCTCATTTTCTGTTTATTTACGGAGCTCAGGAGGGGGGAGGCTTCAGCCCCATTAGCCCCCTTCCCCCTTATGGGTGCGCCCCTGCCCACAAGCACACGTGCATACGCACACACACATACAGAGCCCAGAGTTAGTGTCATCAGTTAAAGAGGGTGTTAGTCTAGTTACTATTCAGTTACATTGACATAAATTAGCAGTAGATGAAAACATTGATTGAACTTAAGAATCTGAGTGAGTGAGTGAGAGATTTTGGTCAGCATTTAACAGAGGTCTTCAGCGCTGGTGAGGAGTGACATGGAGTGAGTATGGAGCTGCGCTGGAATGAAAGGGCGGGGGAAATGGGAGATCTCCGAGAAAACCCACCGACCAATGGCATTGTCCGACAAGATTCCCACATGCGAAAATCCGGGGACTGACACCGTCGGGAATCGAACTCAGATTGCAGTGGTGGGAGAAGAATATAAGTGATGGTCTTGTCGTTCAACTAGTGTTGCACGCAGACTGTATTACTGTCTAAAAATTTGGGCGTAAGTTTGTCTGATTTTGATGTTTCTCTTCTGAGAAAATTGTCTAGCAACTCCATTGTGTTGACCTTTAAACAATTCTGACTTCCTGGAAAAACAGGTTTTCTGCAATCCTGTTTAAGATGCTCTTCTCAGCAAAGAAATGACAAAATTAGGCGAAATTGCATTGTACAAACTATAACCTTCTCTAAACGCTGCCAACTTAATTACATTTTGATTTTGACCACAGGGAGAATGCAGAGTAAAAGGTTACAGACAACTCAGTGTAAATGAGGTACAGAATATGCTTGTAGTAAAATAAGCAATGTCAGTAATTATGGTTAAATGTTTTCTGCATTACTGCAATCTTAGTTTGAACTGTTAAAATGCACTGATTTTTTTCTGATATATTTTTGCAGACTGTCGAGTCCCAGTGGAGTAGACTAAACTGTGTAACATACATCAGGTTAGTAAAATAACATGCATCACTTTTAGTGGTTAACCTGTTTGTTGCAGATGCAGTTGTACAGAAGATGTTTTGCAACCAACTTGGTGGAAGATCTGTATATGTGAACATTATTTAATAAAAATATGGGTGACTCAGTGTGTACAGATGCATTGGAAATGGATAGGGACGAAGGAAAAGGCATGGCTGGGTTAAATTCAAGCGATAACTCTTCACTGCCAGACAACTGTCTGAATAAATCAGATGTTACCCCAACAACCAGCAATGTACAAGGCATGTGTACAGGTAGCATCACAAACAATATAAATATTTTGCCAACCAAAACTGCACCAGATATTTTTCCAACTGTTGCAGAGAGTGATGAAGTAAAAGGGGTTGTGAGTAGTGACCCGGTTAGTGGAACTGAGTGTGAGCATACAGTACCTGTCGCATGCGGTGATTCAGATTCACCTAAGACTGAAAACAACCATGTGGCATCAATAAACTGCAGTAATTCCGAGAAGACTGAGAGTGAGAATGCAGCACAAATCACTGCCAAGGGTGCAGAAAGCAGTGTGACTAAAAGCGAACATGTCTCTTCAGTTACCGACAACAGTTCAGAGACCAGTGTAGCTGAAAGTAAGCATGAGACGTCAGTTGCTTACAAAAGTAATGAGGCCAACACATCATTAGCCACTGACTATGAATTTGACGGAGAATGTTACTGCTACACAGACAAAGAATCGGGCATCACTTACAAATTTGACAATGCTAAACAAGAGTGGGTTGTTAAAGAAACTCAGCAAAATAGAGACACAGTCAGTGGTGCAGGCAATGGAAGTGAAGATGAAGATGATGATATAGATGAAGATGGCAACAAGAAGCGTTCAAGATTTGTAAAACAAGACATGAGTGCTGGTGTATATAGTTTTGAAGGTGACACTCATGTTTATACTGATCCATCAGATGGTACTAAATATATGTGGGACAGAGAAAAAAATGCCTGGTTTCCAAAAATCGATGAAGATTTTCTTGCTCGCTATCAAATGAGTTATGGCTTTTTGGGTGATAATACTAAAGATGCCGAACCTGAGGAGCAGAAAAAGGAGGATAATACAGAAGATAAAGTGGAGTTGAAACGTAAAGCTCCCGCCCAACCCACTTGGTTTGAAATTGATGAGGAACATAACAATAAGGTTTATGTCAATAATTTACCAGAAGACATTACTGAGCAGGAGTTTGTTGATATCATGCAGAAATGTGGCCTGATAATGAAAGATCCAGATACAGGGAAGTTGAAAATCAAACTGTACACAATTCCTGGTTCTGACAAGTTGAAAGGAGATGGTTTGTGTACATACATAAGAATTGAATCTGTGGATTTAGCCTTGAAAGTTCTTGATGGTTATGAACTACGTGGGCATAAGATGTCTGTAGAAAGAGCAAAATTTCAAATGAAAGGTGACTATAATCCAACTCTCAAGCCTAAGAAACGAAGAAAGAAAGATAAGGAGAAAATTAAGAAAATTCAAGAGAAGTTATTAGATTGGCGTCCAGACATGTTGCGTGGTGAACGACCAAAACATGAAAGAGTTGTTGTGGTGAAAAATTTGTTTGAGCCTTCTCTGTTTGAAAATAATGTTCCGCTGATTTTGGAATACCAACAGGATTTGCGCGAGGAGTGCTCCAAGTTTGGCGTTGTGCGAAAAGTTGTGATCCATGATAGACATGCAGAAGGAGTAGCACAGATTTTTTTCTCTGATCCAGAGGAAGCAGATATCTGTGTAAAGTTTCTAAATGGTCGGTGGTACAGTCAACGGCAGCTGAAAGCAGAAACTTGGGATGGAAAAACTAAGTATAGAATTGTTGAAACAGAAGAGCAAGCTAAGGAGCGGTTAGCGAAATGGGCCAGTTTCCTGGAAAAAGGAGAAGGAAATTAGTTCATATTTATTGACCATAAAAATATTAAAAGTGAAGGTTTGCATTGCCAAGTCCTCAGGGTTAATTGTAGATATAATAGAACTTGTTCAGTAAATTCAGTATAACTTGCTTACCTACCAAAATCATAATGGGACCTGATTGTACATATGTTGAAAGTCTTTTTATTTTATGTTTCGACAATGTTTAATTTGGTTTATGTTAAAAGTAACCAATTCTTTGATTACGTAGTGCCTGGAAGCAGCAACTTAATGGTGTTTGCTGATGTGCAGATAATAGTGATGTTAAGAAATAAAGTGTTTTTGAGTTACAATTTCAAATGGGAAGTGTAGGCCTGCCAGGGGTCTAGTCAAGACTTAAGGCCGTATCTATAAACTGCTTTCGGGAGCTTGCTAACTGAAAGCGCTTCCACTTTAGTGATGGAAAATGTAGTTCATTTGGCAGACCTTGGTCATTCGGAACTAGTCATACAAGTGAACGGTTCTTGGATACAGTTCAATCGAACTATATCGTTCGCCATCCGAAAAATTGTGAGTCAAGATAGGGATTTTTGCACTTGTTCTCGTAAAACACACGTGCAAAGCTCAAACTTTTATTTAATGATTTTTAAATCCTTCACATTTTTGCCCATAAATTGTTATAAGTATTTGTTTCGAACTGAACTATAACTATTATTGTGCCATCATGGATTGCCTATACTATTTTGTTCTAACAAAACAACTGTAGAGTACCGGTACATGTCTAGATTCTGTGTTGTCAAGCCAGTCGCGTGTTAAGTTGGTTGTGAATCCACCTTAATAATGACTCTGTTACTATTCAGAAGAACTCTGTGCCGAAAACATTTTACAAAGTAATATACTTATGCACTGCAACATTGTTAACTCAACCACGAACATTAGTTGCACAGCAACAAAATACCAGTTTGAGCGTGTCTTAGTTACTATTTTTTTTATCTGAAAACATTAATGAATAAGAATAGAAGTTCGAATTGTTCGGTTGACAAGTCGTTGAACCAACACAGAACAAACAACGCGAACTGCTTTGGTCCTAAAACTAGATAAGTTGACTGACCTATAGGTTGTAATACCAAGGAAGCTTTGCAGTCGTGATACATATCCTCACATTCTCCCTCTCAATCATCCAGTCATTTTAACTTAAATGATGTGCCATCATTGATTGCCTTTTGTTCATAAAATAAATTATATTTTTAGACTCTTCGTAGTTAGTCTAATCACTTCATTCCTCAAAACCTTACGTACATGTAGGTGGTTTATGATAGAATGTGAACACTTTTGAAGACTATCTTGTCTAGAATAATAATTAGCCTAATAATTATTATTCATTGTAACTTCAGATGTTAACTGTTTTTATGATGTAATCTATGAACTCTGATAAGATATCTTTGTTGATATTAAAAAGTGGTAGGAATAATCTCTAAAAGAAAAAATTAACTAGGGCTTCAAATGTACTCATTTTATTCCGAATCACGTATTTGTTGCGGTTGTAAATCCGCTTTAATAATACAATACGTGAATTACTATTTATTGTACAGTAAGTAAAGAACTTTGTGCGCTAAACATTGTTGTAGAAACATAACTAACAAAACCTGCTAATGTATGGCAGCATAACATTGTTATGTCAACACGACTCAGAAAACAACGGGCCCAGTGCCAGTAACGAAAAGGTGGGGAACAAGTCTTTTTTTCTTTAAACATATTTAAAGTAACAATTTTTTTCAATCTTAGCATTTGCAGTGAAACATTAAAGAATAACAACAGAAATTCAATATGGTTTAATGACAAGTCATGGGACAAAAACACAAAACAAACAATGCAAAATGCTTGGGTCCTTGAACTGCTTGAACTAATTGGTCGGGGACCTAACACTCTTGAAGTTCGTGATATATGTTTGCGTTCTCTTCTTTCAGTTGTACATAGGTACCAGTTAGGTGCCGCCACATGATGGGCGAGGGACTATGGGGGCAGGATCAGACTGGGTACTTCCAAATGTGTAGACTTTAGATACCCAAAGGGCGCATTCACCTGTCCCCTCTAATAAAGGGGGGATCCGGGGGCCCTCCCCGGAAAAATTTGGATCTGTAGATGTAAAATGGTGCTATTTTAGCAGTTTTCCAAGTGTGCGACAAAATAATTATGTACTTATGGGAATATAAGTACTGTAGTGGAAATGTTAATGGTTTCCTCAGATTTTGGGAGTAGGCAGAATATCCGATATCCCCCTTCTCTCTTGGCTAGGCCCCAGCCAGTCCACCTTCTCACCTTCATTGCTTACATAATTTTTAATTCCCTCTTACCCACACATAACAGGAATCAGTTTCACTCACATAAAACAAACAAGAAATATGGATGTGCAGGTGTATTTGATAATGTTAATTATTCATTTAAACTAAAATAGTTTTACTCCACATAACATAAGAAAGCATTTTTGAATTTTAAGGCTTGTTCATAGAATTTATGGGGTAGTAAACTCTATTTCTCTGGACTGACATATATATAGACTTTAAAATAGATGTTGTTTAAAAAAATTTTTTTTTTACGAAACATTACCTTACACACACACACACACACACAAATATTTTTTGCAGTTAAGATAAACAGGTCCTTTAAAACCAAATTCTAGCAGATATAGGCTAGAACATTATTACAAATTTGATGCTTCAGCATATCACAATACTTTTTCTCGAACCCACTTTGATCTGTTTTATACAAATGCTACACAATTAAAAACAAAAACGGAAAATTCTGACAAATACAAAACCTTCTGAACAACATAAGAAACTTCCATCGTTTTCACAATACATTACATTTGTTTTAGAACTTCCTTCGATAATTTCATACAAAGCAATAACAAAGCTAACACTCGGTCAGTCAGGGTGCGCATGGGAAGTTTTATGTTCTAGGCAGAGACTGTCTTATACAACGAAGCGCATTGGGACCTATCGCCCTCTGTTGTTTCCTCCCATAATCATCAAACTGAATTTTCTCTCTGCCTACTAGTAGCGGGCAGTTAATTAATTTTAACATTGTCTTCGTCAGTGTTCTAATTTTTAACGTTAAAATGAGCAAGGACTTCATTCAAGGGCACACAAATTCGTCTGCTCGAGGGCGCACCGGCCCAAGAGCCGATGGGCTGGCTGGCCAGATTGAGCCTGTATCGGGGAGCAGAAAAAGTAGTGAGACCGAAACGGTCCGCGAGTGAGAAGGGGGGTGCGAAGCATTGCGCTGCATGGATGGAGGGGAAAAATCTTGGCTTATGCACAGCGACTTTTGTGTACTGCGAACAAAATGGGAGACTTAAAGAAAAAGAACAATTCTTTTTCGCGCGAACGAACTAGTTCTTTAGTTCGCCTAACCGCTCAATTCAAAACAAACTGGTAATTCGCGAACTACCCATACCTGTTCCACAATCCACGTCCACTCAAAAGTGTAAAAATGGCAACATATCACCATTTTTCTTCAGTGGATGGTATTCACATTGAGTATAAGAACGTACTCTACAGTTTTTGATCATCTATGCTGACGTTTTCAACCACATTTCACAGGTGTTGTTTATATCCGAGTATTATCTTTGGATTTAGGTTAGGTATGGCAGTATTTTATTTTGGAAGGTTAAAGTAGTATATTTGTGAGGGATTTTTCAATGAGCATGGAGTTGTGATTATGTAGGGAAAACAGTACCGCTTTTACAAAATCTTGAAAACAATGTTTTATTTTATTCAGTAAAGAAATTCATATACTGTATTTGAAAATAAAAATTAACTCTGGAGTAACCTGTCACACAAACAATTACACAAAACAATATGAAAACATTTTTGATAATATTATTAATTTGTAACTTCTGATGTAATAACAAAATAATAAAGATATGAAGATCATGAAAATGTTAGATTTAAAACTATGTACAGCAAGTATTTTTATAAAAATGTTCATTGTCATTTTCTCAAATTATGCTTTTACTTTACTGTTTCTACAAAATATTTGACAACTTTTTTTTAAAATAAATGTGCCAAAAAAGGACAGACGAATAAGCTACAAGTGCAGCAACAAAATTTTGATTCATAAAAATTTTCATCTTGTAGCAAACCCTTCATGGAATATTCCATACAGTTCAGCCAGATCAGATTCATTTGTTATGTATATATCAGGAAGCCAAACAGTAGCTTCATATTATTTATAAAACTTAAAACTCCATATAGGCCCTACATAATTCCTTAATTTGTTCTTTGCCACAAGTATTGTTCGACAGGTTATTCCAGAGACTCCTCAAATCTGCCGCATAGAAAAACAATAAAAACTGCTTAAACAGGCTTTGAAACACCCGTCTGACCACATTCACCTCTAAGTAGGTGGCTGTGCATTTTAAAGCAATCAACCAGCTATCAAAAGAGGTTAGTGTGTGTTTCAGCCGGAAGAAACTTTATGTGATTGGATAACAACCGAAAGCAGTTCATAGGTACGGCTCTTAGAGTATACAACTTTTAATACAAAACAAAGAAGCGTTTGTTGTTAGCAGATAATTGTGATATGCTATTTGTCACGTTGTATTCATTTATTAATGAAGCAATATAAATTGATACTGTACTTCTGACAAGTTTATAATTTCTGGCTGTAAGAATTGAATAAAATAAGGTGTTATTGTTCAGAGTTACAGAACTGTTAAAATTTATTTCTTATTCTTCATGAAAGTAATAGGGTTAGAATTAGTTCCCATTATTGTAGTAATTAGTGCTCGTCTCATGAAAAACAAACTATGCATGAGGGAGAACACTTAGGGTTTGATAGCAACCTGGGATTCAATAGCTCATGGTTTCTCTAGTGTATAATTATCTATGGACTCATGCTTTAACGTGCAGCAGTTGGTGTCACTGGCATTGGATTTGCTTTTAACCTAAGATTTTCTACTTGTTCCATTTCCGAGAAAAATTGCAGTTTTAAGTTTCACTTCTTAAACTTAGTATTTAGCAATGCATATTTGTTTTGTATTTCAGCCATAGCTTCAAAACAATTTGCTTAACAACATGGACACCATATTACTAAAAAATCATTGTTTTAGAAAGATTTGAAAGGATTATTGAATTAAGGAACTTGAACATAATCATATTGTCCTCGATTCGATAGTGAAGAAATAGTCTGTAAAATGTACATGAAGTATATTATAATAAGAAGAAGTCATGTTTTACATAAAAATAATTTGTTTGTACTTAAAATTTTTTGTTATAATAAAGTGCTGTTTTTGTTATTTTTTTTCCATATGTTTTTAATAAATTTTTGCAATAATAAACCTTAACAATGGTTCTCAGTTGAATCGAGGAAACTATCGAATCAAGAAATTTTGGATTCATGGCTATCAGATTGAAGTATTGCACTGCCTATTTTAAAGATCTATATTAAAAGAACCACTTAATGTGATTTTATTCATACGTGTTTCTAGACACCAAGGAAGGTCAGGAAATTCGTCCAGTATATTGATTTCTTGGTATTAACAATTATTCAGCTTTTCAGATATTTTTAAACAAGAAATTTCTTTAATGTATTGAATCCCAGGTGTTAGCCCTTAAAACATGTTTGGTAATATTACATTACAATTTTATAATTGTGATCTATTTTAAAATAGTCATGTGTTACAGATATTACAAACTAATTTTGAGTTTGGAGTAACTTGCAAGTCTGTAAGATGCCAACAAACTGTAGATACTGATTCATTAGTAAAAGATAAGATGAAAATGTGGCAACCACTTTTTCCAAAATAAATTATTAAGGGCTAGGTTCATGCCAGATACGAATCAGTGGGATATCAGTTTAAGCTAAGTTTTTTCTGTGATACAACAATATTAAATGAAATATCTCAAAGAGGATAGTCCATACTTGGATTTCATCTATACTTTGAAGAAATACATGTTGTAGAAAAATTGTAATATAATGTTAAATTTAACTTTTTCAAAAATGGCTCCATAATTAATTAAAAGTATGCCACAGTTGTTTATAAAGTGTTAGTGTTTTTCTTCATAGTTCCCTAACTAGAGCATTTTTCAAGAATATTTTATGTAATGTGTGGTGGAAAATTAGTGTACGTAAAATGTTAGTTTTCTTATAGTTTAAAATGATAATATTTCGTGAATATTGTATTGCAGTGTAGAAGGAATGTTAACTAAATGTTTCATTAAGATAAAATTTAGCACCGGTTTGTTAATGTAACCGAAATACACAATAGCTTCCACACATGCTATTCTGTTAGTTCATACTTACAACAGAGTGCGCTGTGGTGTCCAACAGTGCCATTCTCACAGGTGAACATGATGAGCCTGCTCACTGGGGATGCAGGTTACTGGCATTTCTTCTTTAAATTCTCTACGAGCAGCAAACTGAGGTGTTAAACGTGTTGAAAGACTGCCGACATAGAAAAGTAGAGGGTGCAATGTACAGGTGTCGGGGACCATTGTAAAACCTCGTCGGTCACATTTTAAAAATTTTATTTGTGTTACTGTGCATCTTTATGTAAACACACAACAATGATTTATTAATTATTATTGTCAGATGTTGAGCAGAGTTGGGTAAAATGAAAACGTAAATTAAAATGAGTTGAGCATGGAATTAAGATGATGTGTGATCTGAAGATTTACTTGCAATGGGACCCGGAAATCTAGTCGACAGCGTTATATGTGATTCACAGGTCCACAGTTCATGCAGATCCGGAGTATCCAGAAACCGAACAGCCAATCAGAAGGCTTGATTTTTTCCGGACGAGCTGTACAGAAAAAGTTGAGCTCATCCCGACTTTTCTGTATGCAGACAATGCAGATATTGTCCAGAATTCAACTTGTTGATGGTACAGTGTGTAATGGCGACGATTTACTGACTCGTTAAATTAATTTTTGTTCCTGATGTAAGTTCGTGTAAATTATTACGACGTGTAACATGTCAGCAAGCAATACTTTCGGCACCATGCACGCAATTATAAGTTAGATTAAATACATTCCGCGTCTGTGCGAGACACTCGTAGTTTTAATTTGTAAGCATGCTCTCGAAATGTTAATCAGTACACGCATGTAATGTTCGTGAGCATTGTGTAGGATTTCATATCGTCTCCTTAATCGTTTGCGGCGTATTTTAATGGTGTCGGAGGTGTTCAATGTGTCTACTGTAGTTATTAAAGCAGTGTTCAGAATGTAGTGGATCGGTGTGTTTACTGTCATACATCTCTATTTATTCGTGCAAAATAAATGTTAACCTACTTTTCTTGTAAAAAAACCTTAAACTGTAAGGCCTAATATCACTAACTGTCTGTTTGTTCACCAGTAATGTTACTGCCAACTCAGTGCTTCTTAGTTAAGTACAGGTGACAGCATAAAGCAATAACATACATGCATAATTCAGCCAAATATGGAATTAGGAAGAGAAATTGAACAAGATAACTAATGAAAACATCAATTACAATTCGGTGGCCACCCAGTGGCAAGTTCATCTGACCCTATTACTTACTTCCCAGCTCCTTAAAATTTCTATTCCATAAAAAAATAAATGCAAACAGTCAGTGGCGAGATCACTCTTACATGCCCCTATAAAATACTATTTCTAAAATTTCCAGCCCTTTTCAATCATCAATTCACACTTTTAAACATTCAATTCTGGTATGCACTGGAAATACGAGGAGGCTAATATAACTAAATAAATAACAAACCAATATCTTCATTCAAAGATGTACACAAAAAGATCTGCTAGATGTAATTAATTACAATATACTGTACTCTATAAGCCTACTCTGCTACGTTCTCCTCCAAACTTTCAATCTTCTCACTGTTATTTCCCTTCCCCCTGTACCATCTCTTAGTCAGGTAACAATTAACCCTGTCCATCCCTCTCCATTCATAATAATAATTATTATAATACATTTTTAACTCACAATTGGGCTAAAGCCCGTGGTGATCAGACTACTCCCCATCCTCACAGCATCAATCCTCCAGTCCCCTCCTAAACCTTCCAACCTCCTTCACAGCCACAAACTCTTCCCGCAGTGCATTCCACTCCCTCACTAGCATTGACTGTCAACCCCACACCGTTCTTCACACCCTCTGAATTTTCTACTTTTGCTACATTTTCCCTTAGTTTGCAGTCCAAACTGACATACTGTATATGAAAGACTGAAGTAGGTAGGTATCATTCTTAGATTTTTAAATAAAACTAAAGAAACATGTGAATAATGCACTTTTGTATTGCAGTAGGTTTTTATTTCTTAATTTAGTCCAGTGCAGTACTGACCGAGTTACAAAACAACTAGACTGTAGCTCTGTTGTTACTAGCCAAATTTAACGAAAATAGGGAATTTTGTACTTTAGTTGGGAAGGGGGAACTTTTTTCTTAAACAAAAAAAGCATTGGTACAGGACATCACATGTTGCGGGCCGCAATATGGCGTCGTTCAATTTGGTCACACGTATAGTCTGTAAGTATTGATTGGTCTTGCATCCCTTGATTACTGAACGACAGTTATGCGTTCTTCCTGTGGAAAGCTATCAGCAGTATGCTACTGTATCATGTTCCACAAAAATTGTTACCAAACTGTGTACTTCCCTTACAATAAAAATCATTAAGGGCGCGGTCTAACACAGTTTGTATCACCATTTATTTTATTTGTCATTAGTACTAGATATTTTTTCTTATTTTAGACAAAAATATCTCTAAATTTGGCCCTTACGAAATTTTTTTTATCTCCCATAGTTTTCGCGTAATGGCTTGTTAAAGTCATATTTTGCATGTTTCCGTTTTAAGGACTACACTAAAACCAACTGATATACCAAATTAAAAAAAAATCACAGTAGATAAAGACATTGCAGGCTACAGTATTGTGTTCATAAAAATAAAGAAGAAAATTATTTGTATTAAAAAAATTATTGAATTTTAAAAATTTTTATTTTCAGTTTTAGCATTTTTAAAAAATGCAAATAATTTTTATTCTTAATTTTTATGAGCGTGACATTATAGCCTGTAATGTCTTTACCCACTGTGATTTTTTTGAGTTAGGTATATCAGTTGGTTTTAGTGTAGTCCTTAAAACGGAAACATGCAAGATATGACTTTAACAAGCCATTCCGCGAAAACTATGAGATATAAAAATATTTCATAACAGTCAAATTTAGTCACATTTTGTGTCTAAAATAACAAAAAAATCTGGTACAAATAAAAAATAAAAAATGGTGGTAAAAATTGTGGTAGACAGCACTCTTAAGCTGCTTAAATGGCCACTATGTAAAAAAGGACTTTTCCAAAATAACTACTATTTTATAGAAAAGAATTTATCATGAATTATTATTTTATTTTAAAATTTGGATTCCCGTTCGTCAAATTAGGCGATTTCTCTAACAATTCAATGCTTTCAATAAAAAATTATTACGATGAACCGTGAACTACACCAAAGCATTTTTATTCCCTTTCCAAGCAGCACCATTTACAACAGTTTACGGAGTTCCAAAATATAAGCTTGGCACATGCTATCATTTAACGTTGAAGTTGTTCTCAAAGCATAAATAATAGTACATATCTCTGACACAAAAGAAAAGTATTTTGAGCAACTTTCCGTTTATTGTCTTCTCTGCAGCTGTAAATAAATAGACACCGAAGCTTAGTATTTCAATATGCATTCATATTATACATTTTTCTTTACTTGCACATGTTACACGTACCCAAACTGTTACAAGCTCAAAAAAAAAAAAAAAACGAAATTGTTACAAGTGTACAAACATTACCAGTTACAAATAACTTACGTCATGCAAAAAGTAAAAAAGTGTAAAAGAATTTATTAAGTAAGCAACATAGCAGTTTTAAAACAACTACTCCTAGTCAGTATGCAGGAGAAGAACGGCATATGATGCTCTTGGTGAAAACTCTGATCTGTTTCATTCTTTACACAATTGGACAATTTGTCCATCAGTTCTTAAAATATGACAAGAATATTTACTCATGTTCAGCTCATCTTACGTAATGGTGGATCAACAATATTAAACAGTACAAAAAATAACGCTTGTGTAACTGTCAAAGTTAATAATTTGACTTTACAAACGGTCCAATAGTTATCTATTATATTCGTTCATGTCGTGCTATTTTCCTAAATGGAATAACTCCATTAAATATCAAAGCTTAGGTGATGAAATGTCAAAGTATAAATTTTACTCTTAAAATATAGAATATTTGTTTACTCTTGTTTCTTTGTCTTCCAAATGGAGGGGTAAAAATCTAAAAACCCGTTTGGTGTATTGCAGCAGAAAAATTCAGATACAAATGATGATATATAAGTGTTAAAACTGCCAGAATGAATTTTTGTTATATGTATTAATCTGCGTTAAAAATTATTTTTCGAAACCACTGCAAAACTAAATAGCGAGGTCTTAATCAGTTATAGGGTTTCCAAGATACGACACCATAGTAAAAAAAAATTCAATGGCAAATATTTTGTAAATATGCACCTCACATGAACTACGTACAAGACGTCAAGTGACCTTACACAATATTATACAATATGTGTGTGTGTCTGTCTGTATGTATATATGTATATATATATATATATATATATATATATATATATATATATATATATATATATATATATATATATATATATATATATACTGAGTTTGATGACATTCAATCCACGGTTCAAAAGGTTTTAATAGTACACACACCAAGGCAAACGCACAGACGCAAAAGCAACAAGGTAATCTTATAAACCAATTTTTTCTTCGGAATGTAGACTAACAATGTAACTTCGCTTGAAGTTTGACAACGTTTTAAAATAATTGTTGACATTAGGTTTGTCTCAATGCGCACGCACACTCACAGGTTTTGTTATTTGTTACATTCACGACCTTTAATCAGAAATCAGATAACGCATTATTTAAATAATTTTTAAGGTTGGAAAGAGCTTGACTATACATCTCGTTCCACAGAGAAGAAAACGTTTCTTCTTGCCTGTAACACCTCACATCTTTCAAAGACACATGCAAAAATATATAGTTCGTAATGTTCTGCCACAGTGGGTACCAACATAACGGATGTCCAGGTATCATCAGAATCTTCAGATCAGGCATGTCAAACCAGTGGTTCATGACAGTAATGTTCTTCCAAGTCAAGAGATCTCCGTCCATATCTTCACTGTACTCGTGTTTTGTAGAATGTCCACGGCTGAGATCAAGAACTTGCAGAGACTGTAGTGGTCTGAAGTGTTGAGTCGACAGTGAGTGTAGCGGACTGTACCCAAGCATGAGTACCAACAGCCGTTGTAGCGACGAGAATAAATTGTGATCCAGAGTGTTGAGGTTGGTATGTCTGAGATCCAGCAGTTCCAAGCTAGTCAAGGTCCTGAATGTGCCAGGAGGTAAGGTCCTCAGAGGATTACCATTGAGAATTAGCACTTTTAATTTGACTTGAGACGTGAATACGTCTTCGCTCAAATTAGTCAGTCTGTTGTCAGCAAGGTTGAGATACTGCAAATGCTGTAATCTAGAAAACAAATTTTCATGCAGAATGCTCACCATGTTTTTACTTATATTAATCACACGCATTTCTCTCGTATCGCTAAAAATGTTTCCATCAAGTACGTCAATTCTGTTGTTGTGAATAGCCAATTTTTTTATGTTCTTTAAATCCTTAAAGGCTCGAGGATGAATCATTCCTACACGATTGTGAGATAAATCTAAATTCGTAAGGTTTGTCTTGTATCTAAAGGCATTCTCTTCCACCGAGTGTATTATGTTGTGCGAAACGTCTAAAGTATGTAAGGCATTCATATTTGTGAAAATGTCTTCAATATTGCTTATGTTATTAAAATTTAAGTTGAGAAACTTTAACATATTATCTGTCAAAAACAATTTATTTCCCAGATTATATAAATTATTGTTTTCAAAATCTAACATGTTAAGATTTCTTAGGCTACTAAATACACACTTTTCCATAGTTGTTAAGTGATTTCCGTAAATATATAACTCTTTCAAAGACATTGTTTTTTTAAATGTACCATTCTGTATGGATGATATTAAATTATTTCCGAGGTTCAATTTTTTTAAGCTAACCAATGTTATAAAAACAGCTGGGTAAACTATCTCTAATTTGTTATTACTAAGAATCAGTGTTTCAAGTTTTCTGTTATTAACAAATGCATCTGGAGATAACATTTTTATTAAGTTGTGATGTAAATTTAAGATCTCAATATTTACTAAACCAGTAAATGTTTTACTATTTATGTTCGTGATTTTGTTTTCACTCAGATCTAAATTAATTAAATTAGTTAAATTGTTAAATATTTCATTAGGAAGGGACATAATATGGTTTCCTTTCAATGACAAAAATCCAACGTTTGTTAACGTGCAAAATATGTCAGGAGTTAATGTCTCTAGACTTATATTTGTCATTATAACAATTTCCAGGCGAGTCAAATTTTCGAATAAGTATGTGGGAAGCTGTTTTATTACATTCCTTTCGATATTGAACATTGACATTTTAGAAGGATTTGTAAAAGTAAACGAATCTAAAGTAAACAAGTTATTTCCGAAAAGATTTAAATCCTCCAAATCGGGAAGACTGCTAAACACATTTTCAGACACTTCTGCAATTCTATTAATCGCCAAGTTCAAAATTTTAAGTCTCGTCAAACTTCTAAAGATTCTATTATTTAATGCCTTTATATTATTGTGGAACAGCAACAGTTCTTCGAGGTCAAAGTTGCTCGAAAACAAATCGTCATGTAGTTCTGCCAAAGAGTTGTAACTTAAATCTAAGAACAACAGGCCGAAAAGAGTGCTGAATGTTCTACCGCTCAGCGACGATATATCATTTCCTGGCAAAGCCAGGTAAAATAATGAATGTAAATGGAGGAAATAATCACTACGTAAGTGTTGCAAACGTGTGTAACCTAAATCAAGGCATGATGTCGTAGATTTTATGACAGGTGGAATATTTAACAATATACTTCTGCAATCTACAATATGAACACATTGTTTCCAGTATTTTTTTTCTGCCCATCTTCCGAATGTGTCACTACATTTACATGTCAAAGGACAATGCGTACGTGTCTTCACATACTGGTTACTTTCTAGAGTACGGTCTGGGCAGTCGACGACATCATCATCATCGCCATCATCATTTTCCTCTTTTCGATCATCTGAAGGAGAAAATTTAACTGAAGGTGTGTTCTGAACGACAGATATTTCTTTCGTTTCTCCAGTAAAACTTTCCTTGTGGCCAATTATGTTTTCTTGTTTATTCCTTCTAGAACATTCTATAAATAATTTATTTTTTTGAATAAATAGCGAATTTAATAATGATTTTGCGTAATGGTCATTGCATATCTCGGTATCTCGTAGGCTTACAAGACTTAATCGGGGTGCATCCAGTAGCTCATTGATCAGTGTCAAATTTCTGAACCCTAAATTGTTTCCATCAAGATACAAAGATTCTAGATTTCCGAAATACCTGGCAACTAGAGCCGGCAATTTTAAATGAGGATTATAAGCTAAGTTTAGTATCTTAACAGCACCTTTACAGCTAGCAGACATTTCGACAATGGATGTTAAATTATTCGAGCTTAGGTCCAAGTATCCCACGCAGAATACGTCCGTAGACACCAGGTCTATAATATTTTCTTTCAGTAGTACATGGACTCCAGGTTTCGTAGAAAGCGTATCTATAAACACGCGAGTTATATTGTTGAAAGTCAGGTCAATAGTTTTCAATTCTTTGCACTTAACAAAAATGTTCGAACTATAAACTTCTAATTTGTTGGAAGACATATACACATATTTTAGATCGGGTGTATCAGTGAATATTTCGTCATTTATACTTTTCAGATTATTGTGACTGACGTCTAGAGTTTCCAGCACACCATTATATTCGAAAATTCCTCTTACTTTTTTAAGTGCCAAGAACTTGGTCGTGAGACCTAACACAGGCCATTTAAAAACCTCGACCTTTAATGTTTGTAGAAAGTTATTGCTTATGTTGAAA
This sequence comes from Medauroidea extradentata, assembly GCA_003012365.1. Taxonomy (NCBI): domain Eukaryota; kingdom Metazoa; phylum Arthropoda; class Insecta; order Phasmatodea; family Phasmatidae; genus Medauroidea; species Medauroidea extradentata. The sequence continues at coordinate 25,365 of PNEQ01119435.1, forward strand.
AAATTTAAGCTACTTGAATGTGCAAGTAAATTTAAATGAATGTTTTTGATTAAGTTATGGTTGAGGTGGAGTTGTTGAAGACTACGTAAGTTCTCCAGAGATTTGCAATGGAGTTTCTTCAGTTTGTTGAAACCAAGGTTAAGTGTTTTTAATAAAGGCAATTCTGCTAAAAGTCTCGAGCTAATTGTGTTTAAATTATTGTGAGATAAATCAAGTAACTTAATATTTGTCAGAGCGCTGAATACTTCATTTGGAAGTGTCGTCAGCTTGTTGTTGTCCAACCAGAGTTCTTCCAGCTTCAACGTGGTGTTGAATATGCCATACGGCAAGTTCCTCAGCCTGATGTTGGTCAACTGTAAGGACACTAGGCCTCGCTGACTATCGAAGACTTGAGGATCTAGCTCTGACACGTTGCTGTTGGTCAGAGACAAGTTCCGTAGACTTACAAAACTGTCGAAGAACCCTCGTGGAACGGCGGCTGTCTGGTTGTCGTCAGGCCATACTTGATCTATCAGGAGGATCTCGGGTTCCGTGGAGTCCAGGAGTTTGCCAATCTCTTCAAAATGTAGACTGGTGAAACGTCCTGTTAAGTTGTTGCTCTCCTCATTCAGGGAAGTTGCCGCCACACAGGCAAGAAACGATAACATCAGTAAAGTGTCCAACATTGTGTCTCCTGAAAGTAAAACATTCAAGTTCATTATGTATATATAAACTGTAAAAATTATATGTAACTTTATGACATCGATATAGACCTATAGGAGTATATATGCTTATCATATAATTGTACTGAAACACACAGGTATGAATGTATTATATATATATATGTGTGTGTGTGTGTGTGTTTGTGTGTGTGTAGTAAATATTATTTGTAACTTTACCACGCCTATACAGAAGACTTCTATACTTTTTTTTTCATTTATCAACTGTTTAGGAAGTAGTGATGAATGAACGTTATTTTAACACAAAATGTTGTAATTTGTCATCTCATAAGTACGTTAGGGACGTTTAATCAGATCACATGACGTCATAAAGAACGTCTCGTTAAAACAAGCGCCCCAACACCCTCCCCTAATCTCTTTTAATGAACTAGGTGGTTAAATCTATCGAATTTATATTTTTATTTTATTTCACTGGAACTTTCTTACACCTTAGAATTTCGTATACTGTTTACAAATAGCAGCAGAGATGGAACTTAATAATAAGACACGTATTTTCCATGGGCTTTTTGCTCTGTAGCCATCCAGGGTTTACCGATATTTTAATTTTACTGCAAAATTTACTAGTAATCATTGGAATGCGCTGTGATGCAGTGGTCAGGCTGTCTCCTTTCACGGCGCTCCGGGTTAGATTCCCAGTAGGAATATTGTGTGATTGTCCATTCTCGCATGTGGAAAAACTACCGTAACGGAATTGGCCACTGGCTGATGGTTATTCTCATGGTATTCTCGTTGCTTCCGCTGCTCCACACTTGCATAGTACCATCCTCACCGTCTGTCATCTCCCTGCACTCCACAACAACCCCCAAATAAAAAATATAATAATTTTCTAAGCGTAAAAACTGTGCTGGTATGAGTCAGGACCAGAGGAGCTCAGCTGTGACATCAATAGCGGCGTGTCCGAGGCCCGTCTCAACCTCAGCTCATCTCACCACAGATCAGCTAGCTCAGTTTTGTTCTACGTCAATGTTACGGTTTTCAAGTAAAGTTAACGACAGGTACATATCAATTAATGCATACCTAGTTGAAACGAGGTTGCACCCAACTATTGTTAGGGGTACTTTCCCACCGTCGGCACAGTGTAGACCCAGGAGCGGCATCCCAGAGGCACACAAAGGAGAACTTTTCGGTGGAGGATTCATTCATCAAAGGTTGGTCAGCTTAAAAATGTTACGATTTTATTATTGTATCAAAAACTTTCACATTAAGTTGTAGACATTCGCTATAGTTACTTTCGTCGAATTAAAATGTTGCATGCAGGCTATGCCATACAGTTTGTGCACGATGATACATCAAGGGCGACATGTTACTATTTTACGAACTAAGAACGATACGTAGTTTTAAAGGGCCATGGAAGTGACGGAAATCATGAGTGATATTGGAAAGATCACCAAATGTTTATGTATTCCCTGTTTATTATATTGTTGACGTACGCGAGTTAAGTTATCACTACGAGTAAGATCCCAGCAAAGTAAAATTTTTACTTGAACGTTTAATTTAATTGTGTATATATATATATATATATATATATATATATATATATATATATATATATATATATATATATATATATATATATATTGTAACTAAATGAAAACGTAATCTCAACCCTACCAGCACAACAAGTCCCCAGGATGTCCTAGGGACATCCTTTGAGGATATCCGGGTACATGCGATCCTCGGGATGTCCTAAGGATGGATATTTCGGATGTCCGAGAACTCCGAAAAACCAAGTCCCTAGGATGTCCCAAGTACCTCCTCGAAAAGTACATCACATCCCAGGAAGCTCCTTGGAAGATGAATTTGGGTCATCCTAAATTCCTCATCTGGGGAGCTCCCAGGGATGTTCTTGCAGGGAGCTCCCACGGAGCTCCTCTGAGGAACTCCCTGGGATGTCCGAGCAGGAGCTCCCTGGGATGTCCGAGCAGGAGCTCCCTGGGATGTCCGAGCAGGAGCTCCCTGGGATGTCCGAGCAGGAGCTCCCTGGGATGTCCGAGCAGGAGCTCCCTGGGATGTCCGAGCAGGAACTCCCTGGGATGTCCGAGCAGGAGCTCCCTGGGATGTCCGAGCAGGAGCTCCGTGGGATGTCCGAGCAGGAGCTCCGTGGGATGTCCGAGCAGGTGCTCCCTGGGATATCCGAGCAGGAGCTCACACGGACATAATGGATTTCTAGGCAAGTTCCTTATATGACCACTAGGTAGCTCTCGATATTATTTAAATATACATGAGGTTTGTTGCAATTAATTTAGTAGATAATTCATAACATTTATATATGCCTTAAGAAATTGTTACATTTATTAATTTCGACACATATTTTATTATTACTGGTAGATTTTTGGAAGTTGAAGCAATTAAAAAAATTGTTATTACAGACGAATTGTTTATTCTAAAAGTTTTTAAGAGGCTACATTAACAATTATGTGTATTTGACTGTGTGTTAAATACTAAGTTTACATATCACCAAAACAAATACATTTTTTTTCTTTTGTGTGAATACTAAACTTTTACTTTTGCTGCAGGAAGGAGCTCCTAGGGATGTCCCAGGGATGCATTTAATACAGGTCCCAGGGAGCTCCTAGAGATGTCCCAAGGATGTGTTTAATACAGGTCCCAGGGAGCTCCTAGGGATGTCCCAGGGATGTGTTTAATACAGGTCCCAGGGAGCTCCTAGGGATGTCCTGGGGATGCATTTAATGCAGATCCCAGAGAGCTCCTGAGGATGTCTTGGGGATGTGTTTATTACAGATCCCAGGGAGCTCCTAGGGATGTCCCAGGGATGTGTATGCCAG
>PNEQ01119436.1:9167-71304 GCA_003012365.1 Medauroidea extradentata
TGTCTGTTTGGCTCCTGCATGTTACTACAGGTTTCCTATTGGCCTGGCTGCCGACTAGCAGAGCAGCTGCCTCACGCTGATTGGCAGTAGGTGTTTCCGCCATGTTGCTGGCCAGGGAAGCCATTTTGCTGGCGTGTGTGACTGAGTTCGCCTTCCTGCCGACTATTTCACTTCTGTATTCCTAAATATTCTGTGGCAACGATTTATTTCCTTATTTAGAACTGGTTTGCAGTCGTAAAATGTGTATCAGAACTGTCGTCTAGTAATTACGTGTTCTGTTGTCAATTCTGCACGCTTCGCAAATGGGAGACGTGGCAAGCTCTATAGCTGGCATAACCTCGCCTTGAGCCCTACGGCGGCATTGAGTCTCGGAAACTGGCCCACGTCGACGGCGTGTCTCAAGTCGCCAACACTCCACGTGTGTCACCGAGCTTAGTGGACACCATACCAACCAGGCTGTCAGCTGCGGATTTCCGCAAAATCATTCCTCGTGCTATGGACTACTCGTTGGTTCAGGCCCCTCCCCCTCCTCACCCCACCTAGGAGCGCCCATACATTTCGTGCCGCGTCGTCTTTGTGTGTTTGTGCTAATTAAGTTTTCGCGCTAATTACGCCTGTAATTACATTCGCAGTGTTTTGCAGAGTGCGGCCGCACCCCCAGTATTTACACGGCAAAACGCTGCGCCAACACCGCCTCCCCCACCCCCCGCGAACCGGACGCCAGCAGTGCGCCGGATGGAATCTTCAGTCCGAGCGTGTTTGATAAATGAAATGACAATAGTCCCCTCCCCTCTTCCCGCCATCCTGTATCTCATTTGTCGACAGGTGTCCCAGTAATACCGTAAACAGCACGGGTCGTGGCAACTATTAATGTCATTAAAAGTGGTCGCGGCTGCGTTGCGTGGACTTTCGACCCCCACCCGGCTATTTTTGAATTAGCTGCTGTCAAAACGGCGAGCCGTGTGTAGCGAATCTCCTCACTGGAACTTTGCTACGGATTGGAACAATGTGTCCGTGGAATAATGTATGTGAGGTTTAATACAATACTGATAAATACGAAACACGTACTGGAATTACATTTATGGCGCCGCCTACCTGTGCGCTAGAGGCTAAAAGCAACGGAGACATATATGTAGGGCCACGAAGTCTTCGCGAAAATATTTCTGCATCGCTTTGTTCCAGTGCCTTGCGTGTACACCTGCAGCACTAGTTTGTGGTTATTGGCTGCCTATTCTTGGTATAGTCAAATGCAAAACGACTCTGCACAGTCAGAAGAACACTTACTGCGACACCAGACGTCTGTGACTTGCGGAACCCCCCCCCCCCCAAGACGCTGATAGTTAAAACATCCAATCACTGGCCACAAAGCAGAACTGCTTTGTTTTAGTGCCTTATGTGCGCACCGCACATAAGGCACTAAAACAAAGTGGTGCAAAAATTTTTTTCGCGAAAACTTCATGGCCCTACATATGGGTGACCTTCAACCGCGCATAAAATACCGCATCGTCGTAAACAAGCCAAAGATTCCCACCGGTTCATTTTCACTAAGGGACTTTAAGGGTGTTCAAATGGGGGGAAATTCGTAATTTTGTATTTTATGAAATGATAGTTTTGTAGACGTGACCTGGGAGTATATTTATCTCGTACAAAAAAAATAGTTCAACTATTTTTCCCATAATGGCACTTCAAAGTCAAAATTTGCACATTTTTAGTTCTTATAAGCCGCAAGAACTAATGAACATATTTTAATTTTAAAATTTCACTCTGAAACTACGTGTCACGGGTTACTGTTTGACATGTTTTAAAATCAATTACAAAATATTTCTGTATTTAAATTCTTAAATTTTTATTCATTTGCCTCATCACGATTTTTAAAATAAAAAAAAATATTTTGTAATGGATTTTAAAACATGTCAAGCAGTTTCCGGCGACAATAACTTTTAGTGTGAATTTTTAAATTAATTTGTGTTCATTGGATTTTGCAGATTACAAGTAAAAACGTGCAAAATTTGACTTTAAAGTGCCATTATGGGAAAACTGGCAGAGCTAATTTTTTTTTCGTAAGAGGAAAATATACTCCCTAGTAATGTCTACAAAACTAACACTATTTCATACAAATATAAAATTATGATTTTTCTCCACTTGGACGCCTTTAAGCGGTGGCCATAGGCCTGTAATCTTATTGGTGGAAAGTCTGTAGCAAAGTTCAGTGCATATTTCTATTAGAATTACACATACATCCGCTTAGTACATTTTAAGTACGGCAGCTTGAAACGTCGTTTCTACCGTTCTTGTCCGAAGTGTGTTTTGTTTTCGTATACATTGGCACAATGGGCACATATTTTAATATTTTCGTAAAAAACACTTTTTTTTTGCAAACAGTGTAATGCATTTGAAGCGCATGGCAGGCGGCGGCCTTAAGGTAAAACCCTACAAGTAATTTGATTCGATATTAATTGTGCAATAATTATGTACATTTTAATTTAAATTTAACGGAACCTAAATAATTTTCCAAAAATGCCACTTTCGTTAACTAAATACGACATCGATGAAATGTTTATAATTTTTTTTTTTGCTTGTAATAACTGCGTAATCACGAATTGTGTGGCATGGGTCCAGTGTAGTATATATATATTAAACGTATTTGGAAATTTTTGATCACATCAATGACTGGCGTCATTCTTGTTGTGGTGCCGGAACTGATAAATTTTTACACGTTAGTTTACTTGCTTTTTCTTGTTGAAACCCCCCGTTCTAAGTGGAATCGGGTGGTGTCGACACTGCCTCTCTCTGGTCTAAAGGTCGAGACTGTTTTAGCAACCATAATTTATACAAAGGAACGGAGGATTCACATTGTTCATTGATTTTTTTAAAGGTACTGCTGGGTTACGCTATTTATTTAATTTACTTAATCCTTTTCAAATCATATACAGTTACTTTAACATCACTATGGTAAGACGTTTTTAAGTATTCGTAAGACGGCTTACGCACTTAGAATCTATATTTGGAGTTAACGGATCACTGAAGCTATTATTAGAAGCTTATATCTAGAGATGATGGTTTATCGCGGGAAAAGTTGACTGTTTGATGGATTTCAATACACGTCCAGCTTACCAGAAGGTTACTGGCTTTAGCTTGTACGTGGAGCTGTTGCACTATTTGACTGAGCCAATAGGAATCTCGATATAGTAATATTTGATGTCTGCAGACGTAAAATATTACTATATCGGCTCAGTCAAATAGTGCAACAGCTCCACGTACAAGCTAAAGCCAGTAACCTTCTGGTAAGCTGGACGTGTATTGAAATCCATCAGTCAACTTTTCCCGCGATAAACCATCATCTCTAACCATCATCTCTACTTATATCCGTGCCGGGCTGTCGTAATGCACTTCTCAGGGGCATCGACGCATACCTTATAAAGTCCCGCCAGTCCAATGCGCCTGTCGTCTTGTACTCGGACATCGTCGACTGCTCGCCGCGCACGGTTGCAATGGAGACTCTTCAGTTGTCTAAGTCGTTCCTTGGATGATCCTTAACGGCCAAAATCCTTTGGCTCTCAACCGTAGAGTAGTCCTCTCGCCGGCTGTCCTTAAAACATGCCAAACCACAAATAGTTGACCCAGAATTATGTATAGGGCCACCTTAGCCACTACGCCTACGTTCCACATCAACTCTATTATCCACTATTTCAGTATGGTCGTTTAAATTCATGCAGGTTCCTTCGACTACTATGCCACAACTACGTCTCTTGTCAACTGTCTACCCACTTGTGTGTTGCTCGCGGCCACATGCCTCTGTCCCTCTGACGCACCAGCTGCGCGCGCACCCACACCTCACCATACTTAACGCCTACCAGCGGTAAATTTACAAAGCTTACACAAAGAAAATAATGAGATAAATACCCATACGATATACAAAAGTTATGTCTCTTTGGCAGACGATTTGTCTCATTGTAAAATTACGATTTTTTACTGTGTACATCGCTGTGTTACTAATAATTGTTTACAGTGTACCTACACAACAGCCAACATCGCTAGCAATCTGTTCTTGACGTATCTGTGTTATACCAAGAGTAAAGATGTTCATCAGACATCATCCGAGGCTATGAGCTCATTTATGTAAATTTAAGTTCACAGGACAAGTTCCAATGGCGAATGTGTGTTTGCGTGTGTGCTTCCTATGTCTCTTGTTCCGTAAATATAGACTAAAAAGATGGCGGTGAGTTCAGTAGAGCGAACTGGCTGGTTCTTGGCCTTGAATACTCGCATAAATATTACAGTGAGAAACAGGAGAAAGTGCACGCAGCTAATGGATTGCTGTATTCTTCAGATCTACAGCAGCCCGCTGGGGCTGTGGGGAAAATATATACGGGTGAATATTCCTCGTCAATCTACACACACACACACACACACACACCCACACTCTCTCTCTCTCTATCTCTCTCTCTCTCTCTCTCTCTCTCTCTCTCTCTCGCAATACTGCCCTAGGTGCTGCCTTTGAATTACTGAGTAATTACTCATATAGTCCGCACTTGATATCAGGGTGGCCACATACCTGGAAAACTGGAATTATCAGGAATCATCAGGAAAATTTCAGGGAATTTCTGGTTCGGAAATTTCACGGAATTTTCTTACCTTGCTCATTTTAATCTTCCATAAATGACACAGGATGAAAAAGAGAATTTTGTCAGCATTTATGTATGATTATTTAAGTTCTCTAGTTGGACAACACAAAAGTTTAGAAAGGACTTGAAATCTTTACCTTCACTGGAAAATACATGAAATTAATTGTCAAAAAATTGTTGTCATAGTTGTAAAAAATCAAGGAATGTTAGTGTTTTCTGTCAGGGAAATGAGAGAATAAACATATATACTTTGTTGCAATCCTGCTGCTGTTTAGTGAAGAGCAAATAGCAGACTAACGGATACACTTACAGTACTCGTAACAGTAATGCAAGTAAGGATTTCGTCGTGTAAAAAAGTAATGTAAATAAACTCCAAAATTATTATAGCAGTGCCACTATTATAAACAGAACTGTTGTGACCATGTGTTGTATAATTATCACACCATACTATTTAATTTTTTTTTTTTTGTGAAACGAAAACACGAACCGGGCGAAATTTTGTAATGTTGTCTTTTCTTTATATATTATTAATTAATTTATTTATTTATTTATTTATTTACCAGTGGTGTAGTGTGGTTACCCAATATCTGCGGTGCTAAGAAGTTGCTATACCAAGCTTCACAAAGTCTATCACCTTTTACTACTAAAAGTGACTTTTTAAAGCTGAAATCACTAAACAACACTTTTTTAATAAGTGGTCACTTTTTCCCACTTTTTTCTCGTTTTCGATTTGTGTTTTTTTTATGTATATCATGCATGCACTTACACATAAACATGTTCTCTTTCTTTAATGTGTGTATAAGAAATAGCACGCTGCTGTTAGTGAAGAGTATATGATGTATGTCTGAAAGGACATTTAAATGCTGTCCTTGTAGTTAAGAGAATATTTTTAATGAAACAGTGTGGAATTTTATGCACATTTCGAGGTTACTTTTATAGCTTCATCGCTTCTGAGCCTTAAGTTATATTTACTTTCTTCCTTATATACCCCGTTACCACAGTATTCCGGGAAATTGTTCAAATGGTAATTTATTTTAGGGTAGTAGGTATAGTGTTATTTTGACACATTTAATAATATTTATGTTCACTTTGTCATTTTATCAACCACTTTTCTGTCACTTTTTTTTTAACTAGAAAGGCCACTTTTGTTAATATTATTGGAGAGGATGATATATCGCGAAAATATTTGGTGCCAAGATACCCTTGAAAACGCTGCAGTTAATTACAACACACATGATTAGTAGAGGCACGATTATTTTGCGTATTGGTTCTAGGTCAGGTTGAATGCCAATAATGTAAGTATACTTCACTACTACTCCTGTGATTAGACGACGCCTATTTTAACACATCTTTGACGACTGCAAGCCAGTGATAAATAAGGAAACAAGTCGTGGTGGTAACACGTGTTACGGTTAGAAGCCAATGGATATTTGACTTTGGCCAGTGTGTGTATAGGTCTGAGAAGTCTAGGCTGTTGCCAGATTAATGAGCGAAATACTCGTGCCTCTAATGATTAGGTGATGTACGTCTGACACAACGTAGCTGTCTGCAAACCAATAATAGGCATCAAATATTATAACAGCGGGATTATTATTGGATCAGTCAAATAGGGCAGCAGCTCTACTTAAAAGCGAAAACCAGTCATCTTCTGGTAAACTGAACATGCGTTGAAACTCAGCAAACAGTCAAGTTTTCCCGCGATAAATCATCCTCTCTAACTATTATGTAAGAGTTTGACCACTTTGAGATCTGTCCTAACACAACTCTGAGTTGTCACTGGACGTAATGGTACACTCTCGAGCCAATAGCGTACGAGAGGTAAGGTAGTAATTCTACAATAACACACTTCGGTCTCAGCAACACACTAACCACGTGCTCAAAGCGCATAGTCGGTGCTAATACCGCACTCTTTGGATCACAATCACATTATACCACTGTTTTTTTTTTTTACGTAAGATAAACATTTTTAATTTTCGATCCAAGACACATCTTAACACTGTTCGTAAACTTTCAAACCTACGTACTAAGTACACCATCTATTAGATGCATACTAAGCTATAGGATTTTCGAGAAAGGTCTGTTAAGAAAAGGTAACGCGAAATCGCCACTTTTCTGCTTTTGTTATCCTGTTCACGAATGACCATCGGCAAAATCCCTGTGGCGCATTTTCTCGTGCGGTCATTACAACACACTTCCCTCCCCTCCGTTTCGTATACGCCGAGCTATAGCGAGCGAGTCGTGCCGAATATTAGCAGTATAAAAAAATTTCACAAAATTTTTGCGACTTTACTTTGCGATTTAACAGGCGAAATTTGTCGCTGGTATATGGAGGGGGGGGGGGAGTGGCTGTACAGATGTTTCCCCCGAGACTTTCAAGTTTCAGTGAACCGCCCTCCCTGCAGTACCTACCACCCTCCCTATTATTATTCTATTTTTTTTCTCCGTGGCGTATGTTAAGAGGGTGCGGTGGGTACAGGGATGGCCACTTTGCACCCTTCTCTCCCTCAACCGCCCTTTCCTATTTTCGTTTTCTCTCTGGCAGGTCCAGTTGTTTCCGAGGCAGGAGGGCGGTGGGAATTACCATAGCTCCGCGGATTTTTTTTGTCTCCCTTCAGAGGGGTGGGTGTGTAACAGATGTGAGCTGGAACCTCTTGCGCCATTTAGCGGGGCCGGCAGGCAATCGACTGGGAATAGGCACATGTACGCGGCCAGCCGCCATTAAGGGTCCGCACCTCGCTGGAACAATTCTTGCGACGCTGTGACACGAGGACCAGACATGTATACATTCCCGAGTTAAATAGAACGGCCGGCCGGGGCTATTGGAACTACCCTATTACACTCTGAGCGCATGTCGTTGCCATCTGACTTCGGAAACAACTTCCCTACACTTAATTTTGTAGTCGAAGATTCACTTCTCTGTTTTGCATTACCGAGATTTTTTTTTTGTTAGTCGACAATAACCAGAAACTGTAACAATGGTAGGGATTTCTTTAAGCTCACGTGTTTTTTATTTACTCTTTATTCTACAAGGGAGCAGATACCTTAATATCGTCATATGCGTGTGTTGAAAATTGATTTTTCACCATGTAGCCTCATTTTTTCAAAGCAAAAAAAAAAAAAAAAAAAAGGTATAATTTAGGTTTGTTATCGACCTAATTAAATTTCATTAAAACAGATAGTCACATTTTCGCTTTGAAAAAGTTAGGCTGCATAACAATTTTCTACAAATTCATGTGTGACGATTTTTACGATGTATATATATATATATATATATATATATATATATATATATATATATATATAAAATCCAGTATAAATAGGAACGTGTAACTAAGTTCAGTAGTGACCGACCATCGAACTCTGAATTCGTCTATTTGTAGCCTACTGATGTAGGAGGATTCAGGATTTCTATTCAGTTCGTTTTCTTGAAAATTTCTCTAACGTGTATGCTATTTTCTGAGGCAAATATTTCACGAATATTTTTAGCTGTTTCGTGTAAAAGATCAGATTTTTTGGTGAAAAGGATTTTTACCAACTTGCGTATATCCATGAATACTCATCTTGTCATACATCTCCATTGCAAAAATCTTTCAAAGATCTTGTTTCATTGTCTTACGCCACATCTGCAGCTGTGCTTCATGGTTATTGGCAGCGTGTGTCGTCTCTCAGTTGACTGCGCCAGTGAGAATAAGGATACTAAGACACAAAACGTCTGTGATTGGCGAGTATAACCCCAAGATGATAATTAAAACGACCAATCACTGACCATGTGGCACATATGCACATAAGGCAGACAAGTGGGTGCAATATTATTTTCATAAAGAATCAGGGGTCTAGCCTATTAATGTGCAGTCAAATGTCACGTTAGGCGGGCGTTTGTTTCTTCGTCTCGTTTTCCACGGTTGTCAGTTAAGTTTTGTGGCCATTCAGTGCAAGCTAACCTGTGTTATTAAGGGGGAGTGTTAAGACAATTTTATTTGTACTTTCGGTTTTTGAGCCGTAACATTTATTCTAATTGTGTTATAAAAACTAAATCTTCGACAAAGCGTGGGCTATATCCTTGGTAAACTATTTGACATAAATAATACTGGAATCTTTCATTAATTTGTCTTGCAGAGTCATTGGACGGGAATTCTTGGACGTTAACCTATAACTGTCTTGCAATTATTCTGCATGACAAATTAATGAAAGATACCGTTATTATTTACGTCAAGCAGTTTACCAAGAATATAGCCTATGATTTGTCGAAAAAATTTTTTTGATAATACAATTTGATTAAATGTTTTGGCTCATAACCTGAAAATAAAAAAAAATTTCTAACACTCCCTCTGAAACTGGGTCAATACACGTTAATTTCGTTTAAGACGTTAGTGGTAAGTTCGAAACATTCTTGCTTCGAAGGTGGCTGTAGGGGCGGAACATACGCGAATGCGATACGAGAAACCGTGACTATCTGTGAATTTAGCGTTCTGTATCTGCCCCTCTCTTCCCTCACTTCACCGCCTACCCGACAACATAGCTGGCATGGTGCAGGCGGTGTTAATGAAGCAGCAGATCCTACCACCGACGTCGAGGCTAAAGTTATGCAAAGTGTTGCTGGCGGGGAATGTTAATGTTCGCCACGGAGCCTCGGCGTAGTTTTGACGGTTGGTTCTTTTGATGTGCCGTTCACCAGGTGCTGCTAGGGCCGAGGGGGTGATATAGCATTACCTGCCGAGTTACCCCAGTTTTGTTCGTCTCGCCCCGTCTAAAGCCCGTGGCAGCCGAGCGCAGCGAGTCGAACGTCTGTTCGGTTTGGTCTGCGGGCTGCCCGAGTTTCACCTCCGCAGCTTCGTCATCGGCTTTGTTCCGTCCAGGGCTCTGTTCGAATTAGTGTTACGAAATTTCCTGCCAAGGAGAGCTGAATGTGTGCATGGTTAACTTTCCCCGACTGTGGGTTGGAAATGGTGAATGCAAATACGACAAGAAACTATCGGGAGAGGAATGAACTGGGACTTTGCATAGTTTTTCGCTAGTCGGGCGAAACAAATGACTGAGATGCCTCTGGAGGAAGAGATGGTGTATTGCAGTCGATCACAGACAATTACGTACGCAGTTGGTTGAACTCAGTAAAATAATAATAATAATAATAAATGGAAAGTAGCGACACATTTTTTGTCCCATCATGCCCTTGAAAAAGTTAAGTTTCTTTCAACACCTATGATTGCACTGTAAAAAAAGTTCCTAAAATGTTTGGAAGTAATTAACCTAAACACAGTATGAGACGGGTACTATACTTCCGCCTTGTAAATATGCAAACTTTTACAGTTGTTACAATACAAGTTAGGTAAATTCAGTATGCATTTCACTGTTTTCTGAAAAAAAAAAAAAAAAAAAAAAATAGGAGTGCTACCATGGAAGTCTGGGAAACAATTCTACCATACCTACTTTCTTAGCGCTCCTATACGCACGTGTGACAAATTTACACATTATTTTTAGAGTGTAGGTGACGACACGACGTAGCTGCATGCAGACCAATTACAGTCATACAATTTTACAGTACCGGAATTCTCATTGGCTACGTAAAATAAGGTAGCATCATCACGTACAGGCGAAAGCCAGTAAGATTTTTATACAAGCTGAACGTAAGTTAAAACCTAACAGTAAAATTTTCTCGTAATAAACCTTCACCCTGATAAAAATGCACGTAATGGACGGTTTACAGTAAAGCGAACACTTTTTACAACAGCATTATCAAGAGAAATAAAGGCTATTTTTTGGCGTTGTGGCTTGAGCACTAGCCTCCTACCAAGACGATCCGGGTTCGATCCCATTGGGTTCGACCCGGATTTTCGTACGTGCGAATCGTGCTGGACGATACAGTTTGTTGGCGGTTTTTCTCGGGGTTTTCCTGTTAATGTTCTATACATGCCTTGTGACACCAACGTGTTTCCCCAAGCCATGACTTGGTGGTTGGAAAAGTTTTCCATGCAACTTGGCAAATGTCCAAAACTTGGCTAGCAAATAATGGCTCTGTAAGTTGTCTCCAGTTCAGTCTTATGGATCAGGTACAGGAGGGGTGGAGGAGTCAAGAGTCGGGCATGTTCTGGAAAACATCGTCAAAATATCTTCACGCACTCTTCAAGAGAAACATATAGATATAATATTTATTTATTCTTTATTCAGGCATTCTGTTGGGTGAACAGAAATCTGCATACACTATGTTTATTACTTGGACTGGTATTTGCTTATTTAAAAGTGTCGGAGATATATGAATATGATATACAACAAATAGTAAACAGGACTTCAGAAGTTCTCATTTTACATTGAACAACCTCTATTAAAGTAGGGAATGGGTTCAACATGAAAGCAAACATTGGGGGAAAATTAAAATGAATTTTGGAAATGAAAAAGGTACGAGATATGGATAACAAAAATATTGAAGGCAGTCTTTTTAATATCTGGGGATTTTGGTAACTTGCAACGGAATGAAGTGCAGAAATTTAAGGAGATTTCTCGTTTATATAGTTTAAAGTTGGATCAAAATTTAAAGTAGCATCAGTCAGCATTGCTTAGTACTGCACAGAGGAGATGGCGCAACGGTAACACGCTAGACTTGCATTCCGGAGGACCCGAGTTCGATCCCCGGATCCGGCCATCCTGATTTCGGTTTTCCATGATTTCCAAAATCGCTCCAGGCGAATGCTGGGATGGGTCCTTAAAGGCCATGGCCGACTCCTTTCCCAGCTCCTGTTCCTGTGTAGAGTTGTGTGTCACCGTCTAATGACTTCGCTGTCGACGAGACGTGAAGCCCACTTACTTTACCTCAGTACTGTAAGAAGTTTCTTTGATCACGAACTACCGCGTACAAATGCAGATATATGTCTTGTTTCAATTTTGCTTCATGGTGGATCAGTATTCAAAATGTCTTCTGACGGAACTACTGAGGACTATTACAGGTCCACTTGATCTGAAATTCTAAACTACTCTGAAGAAGGTTCTAGTTTTGCCGTGCCATAGTTTGACTGGCGTCATGTGTAGACACAGGAAAAATACGCGGGTTCACTAACCTGTAGGCTACCCCCCAAGAGGGTTGACGAAGCGGGCGGTGGCGCCACGTCGCAGAATGCGATGCTACGTTAAAAACATTCTCGTCAAGACCAGAACAATTCGACAAGTGTAACATTCCACGAGGTACAGCCTTAGGTTCTGAACCTTCGGTCCCTTTGGAAACTTCGTGTGTACGTCGTAGTATGTTCGCTACTAACCACTAACTACTGCCTCATACAACCCTGCAGGATTAGCGTAAATCCAAACGGCAGAGTAGGTACTGCAGGTTATTCCATGCTATGGTAGGGAGTCAGCGTGTTAGTGTCTGTCTGGGTGCGTTTCTATCCATCTGTGCAGTGACGGCAAAACGTGTGCGAAAACTGCGAAACACTATAAAGTGAAAGGAGAGACGCCATGTGATAAAGAAGGAAAAACACAATCTTCTCTCTCCTTCCTTATACAAAAATAAAAGTGCACGAGCATATTCAATCTTTTCCAGTCAAGGTAAGCCATTATGCAGGAAGGGAAATACATTATCTGCATTCAGATTTGAATGTAAAAGTCATGTACAACATGTTTACTAAACAGACATTATCTGTTTACTGGCTGCTCGATGACGCAGTTACATGGGCCTGCATTTAGTTGCTTCTGTACTATTGGCTAAGCGACTTCCAGGAAGTGTCAAGTAAGTCACGAGCCAATTGCGAAAGTGGTGCGAACTTACAGTTGCTGGAATTATAGCTTGGGACCAAAAGGAAACGCGAATTAGTCCGATGTCTAGTCATGTGTGATACATAGAGGCACGATTATTTCACGTATTGATTCTAGGTCAGGTTGAATGACAATAATATATACTTCACTATCCTTCTGGGATTAGACGACGCCTGTTTTAACACGTCTTTGACAACTGCAAACCAGTGATAAATAAGGAAACTAGTCGTGGTGGTGACATGTGTTATAGTTATAGAGGATGATTTATGGCGGGAAAACTTGACTGTTGGCTGGGTTTCAACGCGCGTTCAGTTTACCAGAAAATGACTGGCTTTCTCTTTTAAGTGGAATTGTTGCCCTATTTGACTGATCCAATAATAATCCCGCTGTTGTAATATTTGATGCCTATTATTGGCTCGCTGACAGCTACGTTGTGTCAGACGTACATCACCTAATCATATGTCTTGTATTTAACTACAGCGTTTTCAAGCGTATCTTGGCACAAAACATTTTCGCGATGTATCATCCTCTCTAGTTATGGTTAGAAGCCAATGGCCTGTGTGTATAGGTCTGAGGCCAGATGAATACGCGAAATACTCGTGCCTGTAGTGATACAATTTGTCGCGGAGACCATGAACCCAGATTCCCTGCACGATGGTAGTTCGTACAATCTGCCTGATGCAGTCGGCGACGAGCCGGACTGAGCTGGGAATGACGTTGACCGGCCTTTTGAACGCCGAGTGGCGTGGCATCTGCTAATTGCGTTCATTATTTGATTTGGCTTCAGTGTCGTGTTGCCACGCAATTAAAATTTGTCAATAGCCGAACTGCCGCTGTCGCGTTTTATGCGCCGCTGTCTTTTTGCCTATACCATGGATAATCGCAGCTTTTCACGTTACTGATTGTATCGTTAAGGGGATACCTTTTTAGCGGTCGTTCGAATAAAAAAAACTCGGACGATTATCACGGGAGCTTGCAGATACGACACACTCTGGAAGATATATATCGTGGAGCATATATTGTGTTTAAACCCTGTTTTGCATAACTTTAACATAAGTTTGACAGCTGTTCATCGACAATGGACAATAATTACTGTTAAGGTGACCGCCTGCACAGTCTGCCGAGTGACGTGTAGAGCTTCGACATTTACCAGATTACTAGAACATTACACACCGCACATGAGTGATGTCTGCTTAGGAATAAACTTTGATACCATGATCTTTAATTTATTTAAAACAATTGCAAATAACTCGAATATTTTCAACCAAATGCTTTGAAAAAAAAAAGTAAGACTGTGTACAGTCACGATACGCAATTTTACCAGAGCGTTTTTAAAAATAATGTATCATTTCCTAGCAAAAAAATTATTTTGCTTCATTTTGCTTATATTGACAGCAAAGTATGTAATATTTCAGGAGCAAAAATCTGAAAATCCTTTCGGTGTATTGCAACAGAAAAATTCACACACAAACGATGATATATACACTGAAAGAAAAGTATTGTTGCAGGAACCATACTTATGTTAAAGTAGATTAGTTATCGGTACTATATTGATTGTTCCTACAACAACCTATTCTGTAGAGGTAACAATTTATGTTCTATAAATGAAAGATGCTCTTTACTCGTTCTACAGAACACATTGTTGTTTATACAGGACAGATTGTTATAGGAACAATCTAGATAATACGGGCAACCTAACTAGACTGTTGTTCCTATTTTAACATAAGCATGGTACCTACAACAATACTATTCTTTCAGTGATAAGTGTTAAAACTGTAAGAATTAATTTTTGACATATGTATTAATTTGCAATAAAAATATATTTTCGAAACCACTGCGAAACTAAAGAGCGAGGCTTTAAAGAACGTTACACGCATGTATTCCAATTTCAAATTCACCGCTACTCAATAAAGCATATTTTCTAGCAGTCGAATTAAAGAGAAAATTAGAGTTTTTGCGGTCTTTTTTTTACATATGTAAATCTTGGGCCAGAATTTATTAATAGGTATAGGCGTGCATGCAATACACTTTTATCTTTAATAAAACGTCATAAAATGATAGGGTCACCACTTAAAACAGCATAGATAGGTGTCATATGTCGTGTTTGGTTTTAGGCCAGAATTCGTTTTGTAAATAAGCCATCCTTGACAACTTCAAAGTAACTATATAAAATCCTACCACTGATTAACTTACGTATACCTGAAGCAATATCTTTAATAATGGGAGTGATTCTTCATTGTAACCATACAATTTGATGAAGAGTATTTGAATTAAATAAGTCGTGAACGTACAAACGGCGTGATACCTAGTATGATTGCTGAGAGATGCGACCACGTAAAATATAACTGAGAACGTATTTTTTTATTTAAGTATGTAATTGGTATGCAGACATGCAAAAATTTCTTGCCGACAATGGCCCACGTCGTATAAAAAAAGTTTGCCACCTTGATTTTTAGGTGTTCCTAACTATTTTTTTTTTTTTGGGAATGTGTGCGTCTGATTATAATTTTGGGTGCCTAAGCCGACGAGAAGGTCGCCAAGTAATACTGGCGACCAGCATGTTATACAGAATGCCTAACCGTACCTAATTGAATAATAGATACTCTCAGCATAGATTGCCACAGTTGAAATTGTGTATTTTTAATTGTACAGAAACCCATTTTTTCGTTCTATTGTCAGTTTAATTCGTCACTGAGAACCGATACGCTTTTTTGTCGAGTGTAATTTTAGCTCAACCCGCGTGTAATGTCTGTAGTATTTTTTAAAATAAATATTTAGGTTTCTTACTGCTGGTGAATTTAGCGGTTTCTTTCACTTGCAAGAAAACAATGTTATATGTAATAGGATTCCCTTGTTTTAAAAGTTAAATTTTGAAACTCTTAGGCCTATATATACACGTATGGTCAATTTTGCATCTCTCAAATCACAAAAGTAGTTAAAGTAAGGAAAAATAGTTTTAAAAATGCAGTATTCTAACTTAACGATGGACGAAAATGTATGTGTGTGTCCTGATGTAGCCTACTTACCAAAAAGATTGTTGTTAGTGTCAATATAAATTCAGTAGACGTCTTGGTTTGATGAAAATTTGCATACATTTACCGACATTGGCAAAAGCATTAAAAAATACATTGGGCTTCATTTCCTCGACTACTGTTGACAGACAAGGTCATTCTGCGTTGTAGGATTGGAATTCTAGGAATATGTAAAGAACGCTCTGCTTTACCTCTTATGTTAGGTTCCTTAATATTCACGCTTTTTCACACGTGCACGTAGAAAAGTAAATATTTTACCGTAAGAAAAGCAAATACTTTTACAATTTTTTTACTTTGTTGTAGAGTACAAACCACACACCTGCTTGTATAACATATAATTATGTCGTAATTACTAAAGCATATTTTATGTAAATTTTTAGCTTGGCTAATTGCCGTGTAATTATATGTCAGTAGTGGAGATGTCATGATTGTATTTTAGTGCAACATAATGGAAAATAATTACAATGTCCAGAACTTTATTATTTCGTGTTAAAAAGACGCATAACTTAACGAATCCACGGGCGAAGAAGAGCTTTAAGTTATAGGCTGACAATTTTGACTGCTGTGCGTTCAACGTAACTGCTTGGTTTTTGTACGGGTTAAAATGTAATTCCAACGAGTTACATGCCGTCCTTCAGCCTTAACGTCTCAACCCAGTGTTACAGCGCTTAGATATGTTGTTACGCACTCGTAGGAAAACATATGTGGCATCTTTTAGTGGCACAACATTTAGACTGTTGCCTACCTCCAGAAAAAAAAAATTTGCTAATGTTTATAGGAAATAAATTAATGGACGACGACGAAACTTTAGTGGTTGTATATCTATGTTCCATAAGTCAGTTGCTAATGATTAGTAATTGAAATAAATTATTAACAATTTTCTATAATGTTATTCCAAATTCTGATATCTAGCAAATGCTTAATGTCACGTTAAGAGTTAGTGGGCGCTAATTATTATTTTTTTTTTAGGTTCTAGGCACGGAAACAGGAAGGTGATAAGTCGAATATAACACGTCCGTCAAACACATCATCGCCTCTAGACGCGAAGGACAAAACTAGCGAGCAGTGTTCTCGTAGAAACCATTTTTCAACGGGACTTGCGATGACCCGGTTATTTTATTTGTGGAAAGTACGTGGTGAAGTCCAATGATTTGGTTTCCTGATTACGATTGATATTTTCTCAGCTACAGCAACGTGAAAAAGTTATTTTCATAACTTTCGAGGAGCTTGGAAATAATGTTTTTAATTAGCGGACGGCATTTTTAAAATCATACGGTCACAATTTGAAGTGTGTCTTCTTTTCGTCGATAAACTCTTTGGAAACATTTTCTGTAGTTACACAAGAAAAATACTTTCGATAACACACTACATCTCGTCTCACAAGCCAGGTACAATAACTCTTAAGAAACGACTACCAAAGATTCGTCGTCTTCCGTTTCTTACTTTCGAGTTAAAAACGTTAGAAAAATTACTGTTTTTTTCTGGGGGTAGACGGCAGCCTTAAAGCTGGCGTCTTTCTGAAAGTCATGGTGCGAGCAAGAATATAAACGTGTAATTATATTCGGCGGTCCTCGGTCACATTTAATGACATCACTTTATGGCAGAAATAAGTTTTGAGTAATGAAGGTAAGATTATTGTTACAGGAATGAAATGTTACGAAAAAAATGAAATTATGTTTTTGAGTTTTTTATAACGATAATACTTATCTGTTTATGATTTTCAGAGCATTAAAAAAACTCCCTAAAATATTCTGAAGTAATTTGGGCATTACTGATGTAAAAGTGAGTGAGAGATTTTGGTCAGCGCTTAACATCGCGGTCTTCAGCGCTGGTGACGGATGACATGAGGTGAGTATGGAACGGCGCCGGAATGGAAGGGTGGGAGAAACGGGATATCCCCGAGATTACCCGCCGACCAGCGGCATCGTCCGGCACGATTCCCTCATGCGAAAATCTGGAAATGATGACACCAGGAATCAAACCCGGGTCGCCTTGGTAGGAGGCAAATGGTCTAACCATTCGGCCACCGCGGCCCCTTCCCGCTGATTTAAAAAAAAAGTCGGTGTTGGTATATACAAAACGAGTCGTTAATATATGCTAAACCGGCGTGAGTGCAATCCTGTCACAAATAATTAAGGAAACATATATGCAACATTAGGCCTAATGTGATTCATGGGAGTTGTAGACGGCCTCAAAGATGAAGATTACCGATTTGTGTAAATGCACCATTATAAAATGACAAGTAAACGGCATTGAGAAACTTGCACGTTATGCACGGGAGTGTTTCATACTGCCTACCTCCCAGGCGTTCATACATACATCTCCAACTGAACGCGTGATATCAGTGTAAATGGTCGGAATGAGAACTTACTCCTAAGGTAACCAATTTGTTTGTTTTTGCATACTGACATCTTACATGTCGTATCATATTGATTTAGCCAACTATCGCAGAGTTCTAGGCGATATGGGGTAACTAACCCATAGTCAATGTGTGAATGGATATACAGTACTTTCTGTAACATCATAGCTATTCTGTGGTTAATTGTCTTTTAAACATATATCTGTTTAGGAATGTTGTTTCTTAAATATATTTGCTTATAATTTGCTGTCGCATTTACACATTTCCAATCTCCACCTTTGAGGCAGCCTACCACTCTCATGAATCACGTTAGGCCCAATGTTGCAGGTATTTTCCCCTAATTATTTGTCGCAGGATTGCACTATAACTCTGTTAGCATATATTAACGACTCACCCAGTATGTTAGTTTAACATGTTTACATTGCATACAGCATGTCCAGAAACAGCCGTGTATAGCAAGCACACCACGCAAATCCTGGGTTAAATTCGGAGACGAAAATGTTTGTGGCAAAATGTTGTACGACGACATTATACATGCACAATGTGGCAACGTTACACGGATCAGGTGACCTCTTACGCTTCATGTGTAAGTATTTTTTAATGTATGTTCCGTCAAGTAAACATAGAATATTTTTGGACTGCTCGGAATTGTAATATTTACCCATATATAGCCTATATATATATATATATATATATATATATATATATATATATATATATATATATATATGTAGGTCAGAACTCTGTGCAGTGTTGCACACTGTGCATGTAAAATGTCGTACAATATTTTGACACTTACATTGTAAAAAAACTTCCTAAATGTTTAGGAAATAATTAACCTAAACGCAGTATGGGACAGTTACCATACTTCCTTGTAACTATCCAAACTATACAAGTCTGGTAACTTCAGTATACATTTGAATGTTTTATAAAATAGTTTAGGAGTGCTACCATGGAAGCCTGGGAAACAATTCTACCATACCTACTTTTTTAGCGTTCCTGTACGCATGTGTGGCAAATTTACAAGCTATTTTTAGAGTGTATATTTTTGTCTCCAATTCAGCCCAGGGTTCGTGTGGTGTGCTTGTTAGGTTTGTTGTTTCTGGACAAACTATATAATATGCAAAGAAATGCTGAGTCGTAAAATTAAGTTTTAAAAAATTAAAATTTAAACAAAAAAATTATTTGATTTTACACAGAAAACCTTGTAGTCTGAACATCGTTATTTAGTGTGAATTTTGTCAGTTTGGTAAGTAAGTAGCTTTTAGTTTTGATCTTAAAACCTTGACATGAAAATTTTGACTTTGTCTAGCTATTATGCAAAAAACTATGGTAGGTAAAAAAAATTTCACATGGCAAAATTTAGCCGCGATTTATGTCTAATAAATAATATAATACAACAAAAAAGATGAAAATTGCTGCCTACCGTGCCCTTGAAAAATATTCGTATATTAATGCTACCATATGTTTTGCCTTGGTGCAAAGTATTAAGGGGGCAGTCTACAACGCGTTTAAAATACGTTCCAGTTTGTTTGTAAATGTGTTTCGCTAACGAAACTATTCCACATGTGTACCTTGTGTAAGTGTCCGAAAAGAAAATACACCACGAACTATGACGGAAGGATAGTTTCAAAGCATCACGTCAATTAGAAAACTTGTTTCGGAGCCCCTCAAAATTGTTGGAAACAGCTTTTTCAATCGGTTATATAAATGAAAAACTGCTCACGGTATTCGTGTGAAACTACTTTGCGCAAAACTTTCAACCAATATAAAAATGGCATCACCGCTGTGGCAGTCAGGTGAGCGATCTACGATATCACTGCACGCCGTTTCAGTGTCTTGCGGTAGAGACGATACCGCGTCAGATGAGCCGGTCAACATCGCCCTTAGCACCGTGCCTCACTCACCAACACACGGCCAGCTGCCAGTCATTCGAACATCGTCTCAAGTGGCGTCGATGTGAACATCTCCGACAATCGTTAACGACAGTTATATCAAGCCAGCGCAGCGCCGTGAGTATTCAGTCTCGCGCCTTATCTGCATGCACTCGCTCGTAACTGTGGGGGGCAGCGGTATATCTTAGTCGTCTGTGACCGCGGTGGTCGAGGGGTAAAACCTCTCACCTCCCACCAAGGCGATCCGGGTTCGATTCCCGGGGGTTGGTCCCCGGATTTTCACTTGGAATCGTGCCTGACGATGCCGTTGGTCGACGGGTTTTCTCGGGGATCTCTCGTTTCCCTCGACTCTTCACTCCGGCGCCGCTCCATACATCATGTCACCAGCGCTGAAGACCTCGATGTTAAGCGCTGACCAAAAATCTCTCACTCAATCTCTCAATTGTAATTGCGCGCGCGTTTGTTCCAGAAGTGTGTCGCGGCGCGGGGCATGGCTGATAACGGAGTAACGACACTGGATATTTCTGCACGGGCAGTTCGAGCGCGCGTGTGATTGGCTGACTTGACGGGCAGGCCAGGCGCTGATGATGACCGGGGGCACACTCACACACACGTGTGTTCACCACGCACGACGCTTGCGTAAATTGATTCTCAATATCAATCGGCATTACGCGCACCGACAGGTTTTCCACCCCCCCTCCCCCCGGCAAACCTTCCTAACTCGAGCGTGTTCACTGGGTTACCTAATTACAATCCAACACTCGCTATTTATATAGTGTTGATTTTTCCCCTCCCTGGGTTGAGAATTAGGGCGGTGGGTTGTAAGCAGGAATGGGTGCTTCAGTTTTGTTTCCGACCAACCGCGTGCTAACTGGCGATATTCCGCAGTGGAAACATCCGTGCAGAACGCGATATTATTTCTCCCCTCCCTCCCCACAAACATCCCTCCACAAACACCTCTTCCTCCCTGCATGCCCTTCCCCCCTCCTTCTCCAACCCTCCCACGGAACTCTCACGGACCCGATAATTGGCGATAACCCGGTTTGCACCAGCGACTGTACCGTTTCCAGAGTTATCGCGTTTCGTGCGCGGCTGTTTTGGTTGCAGCTTTATTGAGTGTGAATTTATGTTAAGTTTTTTATCCGTCTGCGTTATGAAATTACGCGATTAATCAGCTTCGCGCCCTCCGTATATCTCCCGTACCCCCTCCCTCCTCCCATCATCCAGTATGTGGCTGTGTTTCTGGTCCACTTCGCGATCAGGTAGCTGCGTGTGTTTCGAGCTGCGCTTCCCGTGAAGGCAAATCGCTGTTTTACTTCTCGCTCCACAATTAGCTCCAAAATTGTTTTCACTCTCTCTTTCTCTTTCTCTCGTCGAGTGGGTTTTTGCAGTAGTAACCACGAATTGTGGTAATTTTGAACGGTTGGTCAGTCATCGTAGTATATTTTTTCCCCCATTCCAGTTTTTTTTTTTTTTTTTTTAGTTCAGACTCGTTGTGCGTGAACTTATTTCATTGTATGATGAAAAAAAAAACTTTTAGACGATAACAGTACGTTGACTTGTTTGATGCAATCGGAAATAATTTTAGGTTTTTATGGACAACGGATTAAAAATTCCAGTGCTCCACAAATTGTGACTGGAAATGGTTTCATTTTCAGTGACATTAATTAATCTTCTTAACAATGATACATGAACATATTTTCCTCGTAATTTTTTGTATCATATTGTATGTTATGAATAAGATCTGTGAGAGTTATGCATTTTGGATAAAGTGTTGTTATGCAAAGCTAAATGGCGGCGGTGCTAAGTTAATTTTAATGGCACCTCTTTCGGACGAACCACTGTTTCATGCATTGAGAAAAAGATAATATTACTACAGGTAAAAAAAATATAAGACACAAATACACGAGTTGGGGTTTTACCACACACCCATTAAGAAGATCTAGGAGTCTAGGAAGGGAAATCATATTTATGTAACTAGCGTTGGAGGAAGGAATGCGGTTACAAAATTGACACGTTGACACCCTAAGATATAAGTGTGGCGTTTAGCAGCGTAATGGTGTTTGTCGATGGCTGTGGTTCACACAAACATCACTGACAATACTAGTCTATAAGCGCTGTGATTGGTCATGTACGGGATATGCCGTTGTGGTGCGACTGGCCTTGTAGACCTGATACACTCCCCCTTCATCTTCTCTCCCCTCCTTCTCGACGGGTCAGTAATTTGTACCTTGGATGTCTCGCGGCGAACGTAAAAAACAGACGAGCAAGAGCCGAGACTGGCCGTTGGTAATAACAGTGTATTTTACCCGATGCTTGCCCCAAGAAGATCTTCTTTTGTTGGACCGACCCGAGTATATGATGATAATCGACCATTTCTTTTCGAAACAAAACTTGGTCCAGCCCCAGGATCGGCCTCCCTCTCCTCTCTAAACATCAAATCCTCATCACTTTTTTTTTTATCTCCGTCATGGTAGTGTGGCGAGATGCTCCCACCCGAGCGTTCAGACACTTGGCTCGGTTTATGTAGTTTGTATCAACGGTCAGAATGTTCGTCTGCTACCGCCAGCGATTTGTAAGTTTCTCGTGACGAGAAACTCCACTTTGGATTAAACAACTGGCTCTCAGCTCGGTTGGGGATTTTCTCAGGTGCTCCTATTTCTTTACCACTTTGTTCCTTCGAGCTGATGAACGAAGCCCTATACAGCAGGCGCTAGATTCAACCTCTGAGGTACGGAAACTGGCAGGTGATAAGAGCTAAACTGACATGTGCGTCAACAACAATGTCGCCTCTATGCGCGGGGTGTGAAAACTGCGTGCATTGTTTGTCGTTGGCTTCTTGCTATGGGACTCTAAGCGGCGACCTTACTTTTTTTACTTACGGAAAGTGCATAGGAAAATCAAGCGTGTGCGTCTCTATTTTTTTTTTATGATTCCTGTTGGTATTTTTTACGTGGCGGCAGCCTGAAAAACCAATTTTTAGCCATTTTGAAGAACCCTGACCATTTTTCTAAGCATCATATCTAGAAAACAAAATTAGAATATCAGCGTATTTTAAAATGTGTTTCCTTTTGTAGATAAATGTATTGAACACGAGTTTAGTAGTATCTCTTTAAAAAAAACTTTCTCTTAACACGCTGCAGAACAGTTCATGCGCTAGCTATATACGGCTCTTAAGGGTTCCGTCTTTCTGCTTACTTTGAAAATCTTCCTTCCCCCCCTCCCAGTGTTCACTCTTCCAGTATCTGCATCTGCATTATAAAATTTTTGTCTTTGCCCAAATTTTGAACATATTAAGTAGCAGTATTTAATTATTTATCTTAGTATTATAAATCTTCCCTATAAGAAGTACACTCGGTGTTCGGAGTTCAATTCAATTGTAAAATATATTTAAGGAAATACATTTGCAATGTTTATCTAATTAATGCGAGAGCTATTTTTTGTCCATATTTACGCCTGTGAATGAATTTCTTCATTTCTTAAAACGTGTGCTTGCATTCAGATAATAATTGTAATTTTTGAGGTTAAGTTTCTGACTATTAAAATCCCAGTTCGTTCAGATGCGTGACATAGGGCCATAGCGCAAAGACATATTCTTAGAATACCTACACTGTAATTTCCGACACTTATTCTATGGTATGAGGAAGTGCGTAGTTCATCAACTGCCATGATATTTCGACCCAGAATTATGTATTTTCAACCCCCTATTTGACACGTTCGAATTGTTTTAGTAACGTAGCTATATCATATGAAAAATTATTCCTGTAGTAATGCACAGTCATGCAAGCTGTAAATTACGTCATTTTAGTAGTGAGCCGGTCTTGGGTCGTGGGCGAAGTGTTTTTTGTGAGATCTCAGGGTGAAGAACCGCGGTGAAGTTAAGGGGTGGATTATGCTGGAGGCTAAATTTAGAAATTTCTTTCTTGGGAGGGCCCAATGACGCGATCATTACTACGTTCGCCACGGATCCCAGACCACCCTTGTGGCATTCTATAAACAACAGAGTCCCTTGTGGTTTGCTAGGCAATCTGGCGGCTTCCACGCGCCAATTATACCCTGTTCACGAGAAACAGTTTCATTTGTCATAACCGCAACACCAGTGATGAGGGAGGCAACTACTTTACCTGGAAGCTCTCAGAGAGCCAACCACCGAACTGTCAATTACGAGTCTAAACTACAATTCTTGGAGAAACGTAGATATTATCTGTCTCGTCCATGGTTTGCTGATGAGAAGTTATGTGACTGTTTTCAAAACTCATACCTATTACTGAGCTTGATGTGACAGTGATATTTTCTTTCTTTTAACCAGACAGCAAAGTAATTAGAATTTTTTTATTCTTATTACTTGCTATTAAGGCTCGGTTTCAGTCGCCATATTGAATTTTATTATTTTTCGCTTTTTTTGGAATTCTGAGAAGAAAAATGTTAAACATGCTATTATACCTCCAATTCTATATATATTTCACTACAGTACTGACCTTGCGATTTAGCTGTTAACTTTTAATTACGCCGCAATTTGTGTGGCAAATTTTTTTATATTCATAATTTACTCGACAAATTGCGGTGTAATTATAAGTTAGCAGCTAAATTGCAAGGTCTGTACTGTAGCGAAATGTAAATAGAATTTGAGGTATAATCACATATTTAACAATTTTCTTTTCAGAATTCCAAAAAAGTGAAAAACAATAACATTCAATATGGCGACTGAAACCGAGCCTTAAGGAAATCATAAACTTGGGAGAAGTTACATAACTTGTACGTCACATGCAAGTTCATTGCAGGTTCAGGACAATGATACTAGCGAAGAACTTATCTAGGAATTAGACACTGGCGATATGTGCTATATAGATGTACGTTATGTTTGATCATGTTGCGGTGTACAATCTATTTCAAACTAAGACGGTGGACAGATACAAGCAAACTACATTATACATTTCTTCCGAGTTGAAAGTTGAAAACGTTAAACATTTTCATATATTGGTTTTAAATTGTACGTTTTAATTAGCTGTTTATGTAAGAAGTTAATGAAGCGGCAGTGAATTTGTTACTAATGACAATAAATGATTGACTGTGTACATACCAACTGACACGTTTTGTCATATCACTAATTGCATTACTGCATGACGTACATGCTTTGCGTAATGGTTAGGACGCACTCGCTAGACTAAAGCGATTTACTTTAAATTATCAGAAGGGTTGCCTGTATGTACGGTTATGTAAAACTTGGTGAACATTGCCATAAACCTGTGGGTGTCATTTTATTAATGCAATTGCCTTGCTTTACAGTACTATGCACCTACTTTTATACTTTCCGTGTTGCAAATCTTAGATGATAAATCCGTTGCAACAATATTATTGCGACACGCCTAATAGTTCGGTTACACGCCGTGTAAGGAAGTCGCAATGCTTACGTATGTTTCAGGCTTCACAAAAAATACATGAATTTCACACTCGAATTTTTTCGAAAACTGATAACTCTAGAAATGTTCGACAAGACGACTTTTTTATCTATGTTCCGCATCTGTTACATATGCATGTAGAACATGTTCCGAAGTTAGAAACATAAGATTAGTGTTGTGCCCCATTTGAACATTGATAGACCAATGACATTACCAAACTACATTACTGAGAATTAAGTAACTTATAAGACACTGTACAAAGTTTCGTTATTTAATATTAAGTAATTTTTGTAATTCAAATTAAGTTGAAATGCGAATGTCTATTTAAGGGTAGTGTTACTCGCACAATTTTCACTTTGGGGACAAATTTAAAACATGTTTTCAACTTTTTTTGTGAGTTATCACACTCCGTCCTTGATCATCCTGTATACGTAAACAAACTTATGTACATAAGCCTTTTAATAAGATATACAGCTTAAAAAGGTAGAAAAAATGTTTCTAGGCTATAAAAGTGAAGCAATTATACAATATAAATAAGTTTCCCTGCTTGATAATGATTTTTATTTAGTTATTTATTTTTTTGAAAATTTTTAAGGATTTACTGACTGTGTAATTTGTGTCTATTTTGGTTGTTGAGAGAGTGTGTTGACCTGATGATGAATAACTAGGATATGGTGTAGTATTGGTTGGTGAGGTGTGTGTGTTGTTTGTGTTGACAGTCGCACGCAGGGGTCGGCCGCCCCGAACAGCCGCCAAGCTGGCAGCCAGTACGGTGACCAGCATGAACCCCCACTACCACCCGTACACCGAGCTGAGCTCGCCTCACTCGCCTCCGCCGCCGCCGGACGCCGCCGCCTACCACCCCCACCACCCCGCACCCGCCCCACAACCCTCCGCCATCAGCAATGGCCACGTGATGCCCCCTCACCCTCACCCGCACCCCCACGAGCACCCGCACCCCTTCCCGCCGCACCACCAGCACCCGGCGCAGCACCACCACCACCACCATCACCACCACCACCTCAGCAACAGCGCCAGCAGCAACAACAACAACAACAGCAACAGCACCAACAACAACTGCCCCACGGTGAAGGTGTGCGCGGGCTGCGGCGGCAAGATCATCGAGCGGTTCCTGCTACACGCGCTCGACAGATACTGGCACAACAACTGCCTCAAGTGTTCCTGCTGCGGCGCGTACCTCGCCGATATCGGCGGCTCCTGCTTCACCAAGGCCAACATGATCCTCTGCAAGACCGACTACATCAGGTCAGTTACCATACACTTTCTCTACTACTGCTCGCGCGCTAATGTAAGGAACACCGGCGTAGCCGGTATTTGAGTAGGGAGGGTTCAACCCGACAATAATATAATGAACATCGACCACCCTTTTAAAACAGGAGGACCCTCTACCACCCCTCCTCACCCCTTCAGGGTGCAAAATAGTGATATTTTAGCAGTTTTCGTAACGAAACGTTGTACGTTATACTGATAAAAATTTTTTTAGTAATTTCTTTGTAACTAATCACGAGAACACCCTTACCACTTCCCATCCCCTTAGTACACCACTGGTAAGGAAATATTAATATTTTGGGTCAAATAATTTTACAATTATTGTATAAACTTTCGCTTCACTAGAAACATATAGGCCAATCACGAAAAAAAAATGTGCATTAAGTAAATATTTAAACTATCGTAAACATAATTATTGTTATTTTCGTACATACAAGTATGGAATTATTGAGACGGATAAGTTTGATTTTTTTTTTTCGGAGTGTTGTTATTTAAGCATCCATAACGGAAACACGCCTTTTTACTTTTCTAAATGTTAAAAATTACATTTATGAAATGCTTGCAATGTTACAAAGTTTTTAACGAACTCTGCATATTGTACAGTAACGTGCAGTGTTCCTCATGCAGCCACTCATATCTTAATCACTAGCATAAAGGTGGCTTGAGTCAGTAATTATTTCGAAAGAAAATCTACATGTGATACAGGTATTCTGCATTAAAGGTTTTGATTAATTAGCTATATACTGAACACGTTGGCATTCTTATAAAACAATACATTGAATTGCACGTTTTAAGGCCAAATGTTTTAACGTTGATATTTTTGAATTTGTTCCATGTTTGTAAATTAATTTTTGTCGAGCATGTTATTTTAAATTTTGCTGTTTGAAGGTCACGTTAGCGCTTCTTCATTAAGATTTTTTATTTTTGTTCTTTTTTTTTTCTTCAGGCAAAATAAAGGTTCTGTTTATTGTACTGATACTTGGGTGTTTGTCCTTGTAAAGTTTGGCGTGGTCAGAGAGCTGTGAGAGAAG
The DNA here is from genome assembly GCA_003012365.1 of Medauroidea extradentata. Taxonomy (NCBI): domain Eukaryota; kingdom Metazoa; phylum Arthropoda; class Insecta; order Phasmatodea; family Phasmatidae; genus Medauroidea; species Medauroidea extradentata. The sequence goes on from PNEQ01119436.1 coordinate 36,539, forward strand.
TTCCATGTTTGGTTCGCCTCACCTCTCTCGCACGTGTGTCTCATGACTGTCACACAACGACCCCTCAACCCCTTCTCTAACCCCCCCCCCTCGTCTTCCGTATACAAACCCCGCACCGCCAGAGCCGGTGTTAATGGTTCCCTCACTTGACTCCTGACCCTCCCCCTGATAGCAGGCTGCACGCAACCCGCGGTGCACGCCACGTCCGGTTTGTAACCCGTGGACCGCGAGCCTATCTGGCCTCTCGCTCACATAAATAGCTGCCCCTCACATTAGAGTGCGGCGCGAAGCCTGTCGACAAGTTGTGGGTGTGGACGCCAGCCAGTTTATTTCCTACCTTTCAATGCAAAAGCAGGACGTGAAACTTTCAGGTTCGCTTTTGACAGCGGGAAACAATGCACTCAGAATACAGCTGTTGTTGCACTTAACCACACATGTGGTGCGTTTTATTGTTCGCCTCTCGTAGGATGCAACAAGTAGATTGGGGTGATAATTGCGGTTTACGACGAATAACGTGAACCACTCTTAATTTTAACTAGTTAATTTTATGAACATTCAATCGTTTAATGAGCCATGCAATTTCCGAAAGTAATGAGATAGAAACGTCACGAAATTTTTTAAGTAACCATAAGGAAAGTAACGACTTTATTGTTATTCCTGGGTGTTTATTGCCCACTTGTATCAGTTTTGTTTGGTAAAATGGTTACTCTCTGAAATTTATCACCAAGTCAAGATTTGCTGAAGTTGGTAAATAGTTAATCTTTACGACATGGAGGTTGTTAGAGATGGAACAACCTGCTCATACAAGCAGGAAACCAGAAATGTGTTTCGGCCATAGTACATAGTTAGGAATCTTTCAATTATTGGCTTGGACTGGTTTAGGAAAATTGTGAAAAATCGAAATCGGGAAGGCTGGAGTGTGAACCAAACCTGGGATCCCCCCCAACGCCACACCTTGAAAGCGTGCAATATAGACACTTATGTTGTGGCAACCAAAGTTTTACATTTTCCGATTCAAGCGATGCGGTAATGACAATTTCAAATTTATTATATTTTAAGTTTAAAAAGAGTTATAACTATGTAACACAGAAGGCATGCTGAAGTTTTACTGGTGAAAAAGACACTTAATGTTTCTGCAACCAGATATGTTGTTAAGCTAAAGTTAAAATGAAACGCTAATATGGTGTGTACATTAATAACTATTGCTTGAAAAGTACGTTATGTTGCATTTTGTGCCGGTATGCTGAGGTGATAAAAATTAATTAAATGTAATCGGAAGCAATACACTCAAGTGTTTATAATCGCTAAACAAAATTCCGGTTCAAAACAGTCACGCATTAATAAAAGAAACAAAGTGGCAAGACAAGCAAAAGAACAGGACAACAAACATATAAATAAATGCGATAAACACACAAAATAACCACTTGAGAAAGACGACTAGGTCACAAGCACACCGCACAAAAGAATAAAAATGGAAAAATGTAAGGTGTTTAGAAAATATAACTTAACCTTACTAGATACTTCAAAATTAGTTAAAACGCCCAGAGGAACAATTATAAATAATAACACGTTGATTTGTGGTTTGTTAAACAATGAAATTAATTTTATTTATTTAATTTCTTATTTAAATGTTTTTTTTTTCAGATATGGAAACAAACAAGATAAGTTATAAATAACATTGAAATAAATTAGGCATTTAAGCCTATATGAATAGTTAAAATTAATAATTAAAATTATGTGCAAACGATATAATATAGATAAAAGGAAAAGGGGTACCCCGCACATTATTTATTACGGAAGTTAAGATATAAAACTTTTAAATCATTAATAAAACAAATTATAATATTAAAACTTAAATTTTACATGAAAGCAAATGCTGTATTTATTATTAAAAACAAAATTATATAGCCGATCAGGATCATAACATCAATCTTTTAAAAGTCCATAAAATTTGTTTATGCAAAAATATTAAGAATTAAATCCGATGAACAAAAGAACAGACTTAGCTGACGATCGACGAAAGCCGTGTTAATCCTGAAGTGAACATAATGCCATCGGGAGATAGCTACACGCCAATGGCAAAAGAAACACCATGCCAGCATTCCAACCAAAGGCAGGGAGATGTAGACCAGAGCAAACCCGTGATGGAAGCTGAAGCGGCCATGGTGAGGAACACCGAGAAGTTGGAACTATACCGGCCTCATCGGCAATGTGAAAAGTTGGAAAGAAAGACGTCTAGGACGTGGACCAACTTAGTGTCAGTGACGTGGACCCTCACTGTAACACAGTGAGCACATAGAATAAGTAGAGACATTTAAAAAGACAAAATAGTCGCGGATGAAAGAAAATAAACAGACGAGTACTAAGCTTGAGGGATTGAAGAAGACGTCACATCACAAAATAAAAAAAACAAACCACAGTTCTACGACTATAAATACTACGTGGGCAATTAAAAGAATAGTAACGCCATAATCGGCTGTCTACGTTCCGAAGAACATCACCCACGAGCACGCACCACAGTGACACATCATGACTATCACTGCCGTACAAAGAGTGCTGGAAAAAATATAGGAGGAGAGGTAACAGAGTGCAAACAAAGGCGCAGCGGAATAACTTTAAAACGCCCCACTAGATGGCAGGGGCAGTCAGAATCAGTCAGAATCGTCTACCGACAAGGAGGCACAAGGCTTTCACGTGTACAGAGCTGCACAGAAAGGACGAAATCACGTGATGGACATGCAGAGTACACGCGCCCTGACACAGCAAATGTCCGCACTGCAGGAAGAAACGGTAAAATAATGAAGAAACAAAGCTTCGGCTAAGGAATGCAAAACGTAGCCGCGCACGTCCGGCTAACAAAGAACACGTTACTGCAGCCTGAATCGGCTCTACTCATAACTAACATGTGAAGGAAAGATAGACTGTAATGAAAAATAAAATGTACTGAAATATCCAGGATAAAATAAAATTACTGTATAACACCAAATTACTGTTAGTATAATGTAACCAAGATAATATCAATGAAATAAAAAAAGTTAAGAAAATAAACCTAAATTTATGAGAATATAGACAAAACATTTTAATATATAAGTCGTGACGTATATAATACGGCACAATTTACATTAAAACGTTTCATAGCAGCAACGTGAAGTACTAACGGTTCGAAAATAATGAATTTACTACCAATAGTAATACAGTTGACCCAACAACAGTGTTTCTTTTGTGACGTTGTCTTATTACTGCGCCACTTCGCTCTGTTCTGAAATACTTCTGCCTGTAGTACGTCAACTGCAATGTGCCTACTATCCGGTACGCGAACACGTAACGCTACGAAGGCCCGGAGCCTGTAATGTCATAGAGGGTGTTCGGGTGAGAATAGGCCAGTGAGGTCTATTCGATCAACTAACAATAACGCAAACATTTGCTCGTATTTAACAATCGACCACACGTATTTGTGCAAAGACAATGTGAAGTCTGCAGCACAGCGGGACACATTTCCTTCATGGAAAATGGTGGGAGAGGGGGGCAATGTGTTTTATGCGTAAGCTAGGATAAAGTTCTACAGGGCCTCCTGCAGATCGATTTTGCCTTGCGCGCGCGCACACACACACACACGCATCCTTTACAAGGCGGCTGCCTTGACGTACTCCATTTGCAACGGAGTACGTCAAAGAAACTGAATCCAGTCATGCACTCCCATTGCACAGTTCTTTCAAAGATCATGATTATGTATACAGAATTATTATATATAATTAATTGTATAGTTTTATATATGCAGCAAGGCAGGAAAATAAAATTACTGTTTTTCATTTCACTAGTAGGCCTAAATAGTGTCAATTGACTAGTACCGAGAATGTTGCCTTGCAAGTCAACTTTGTTTTCGCTAGCTATCACAGTCAGCGCTCGTGACATTTATTTGAGTTTTTTTTTTGTATCAAGTGTGTGGAAGTTAACGTCTCGTCCCCGGTTAACCCATCGAGGCGCTACATGCAACAACGAATTTTAAGACTCGCAGTACTTGAATGACAGTCGCTGTCAGACGTTACATATGGAGAGCGTAAGTAGAGATCTAACATTTGTTTACTAAGAAAAGCAATGCTCTCAGTGTCGAACGTCTTTCTGCATGGCGTTTCTTATTGCACGATGATTTCTTTTTATATACAAATCTAACCTTAAATTCGATGTTGTACAACATCATCTACAATGGCTTCTGCCGAGCTTTTACGCTTTGCTGTACATGCAGTTCGTGATAAATAGAAGAGCATTTGAAGCACTGTTATTTTTTTTTCCTTTCGACCAATTGTAATGTTTCCTGCCATATTTTGATATAAACAGAGGAATCCGATTGCGATGTCTTTAAAAGTAAATGTTATGTTTGCGTTCAGTTGGAACCATCTTTACTGTAGCCATTGGATGCAACCTACGCTCGCCGAGATTGTACAGTTTTGAGAAAACACCTCGGTATCTTGCAACTGCTTGGTTAACATCAACCATTCGCCAGTAAGCGGCCGCCAACAGCGGCGAGTTTCCTCAACCCATTGGCGCGACCAACCAGCAGCCCGACAAATTTCCCCGAGATAAATTTTGTCCCGGCACTTCGCTCACACAATCATCGTCCGATCCGTTTTATGTCCGAACCGGGTTGTGTTCCGCTTCACAACGTCACAACGTCCCAGACTTGCAATTGTACGTCCGCTTTAAAATGTTACGTTCGTCTGAGTATTGCGAGTTTAATAAAATGCCCCTTGAAATTACGGGAATTGTACGTAAAAAATTAATCCTGTAATTTTCGTAGAACTACGGATGATAATTTTCTATAGTTACGAATTTTCCGCTAATGTTTTCTATACAGCTTTAAACACCGTAAAATATGTTTCATGTGGTATACATACACCCTAAAATATCATAATCAAAAATTTTTTCGTGAGTATAATAAAAAAATAACTTATAGTCTCGGGATTTATGGATTTCCGTGGTAAACTTGAACTGCGGAAAGCATTTCCATAAAACAACAATTTTGTTTCTCGGAATGTTCTGACAGTGAACTGGATTTTCGATGTTTTTAGTGTAAGCTTATATCAAACAGAAATGTAAGACGTTATGTGCCATATATTTCGAAGCTTTGGATAATTGTATAATTTTAATTTATACGTTTTTTTCTATGTAAATAAAATCTGTTGTGAATAAATTTTAATACTAGATATAGTTTAAAATACAGGTTTCTTTTTAGTACCGTTGGATTTTTTGTTACATATATTTTGGTTTTAGTCGAATAATATTTACTGTGTCTTTCGTAACCGTTGTCGCGTATGTCAGCTAGGTTTGGTTTATATTTGTACTAGCTATTTTTTTTCTTATTTTAGACATAAATTGTGACTAAATCTTGCTCTTTGAAAATTGTTTTATCTCTCATAGTTTTCGCGTAATAAGTAGTAAACGTCAAAATGTGCACTTTACGGTTTTATGTACGGCACTAAAACCAACTGACGTACCAAACTTAAAAAATTCACAGTGTATAACAATGTTGTAGTCTAATTTGACATATATAAGAACAAAATTAAATAATTTATTGTATTTAAAAAAATTTAAATTTTTATTTAAAAATTCAGCATTTTTATTTAATACAAAAATATTTTATTTTTTGTTTTTATATGTGTCATTTCATAGTCTACAATTGTTATACATTGTGAATTTCGTTTGGTATGTCAGTTGGTTTTAATGGTGTAGGTACATAAAACCGTAAAGTGCAAATTTTGACGTTCACGACTCATTACGCGAAAACTATGAGAGATACAAAAATTTTCGAAGAGGAAGATTTAGTCACAATTTATGTCTAAAATAAGAAAAATAATATCTGGTACAAATATAAAAACAAAAAAGACGTCGAAAACTGAGGTGACCGCGCCCTTAATATAACGGAAATCCATTTGGTTGGATTGGCAGTGTCAAATTAGTGTCACACTAGTATTATGCTTCCCCGTTAGTATCGTTGAACGAGAATGTTAATAGACTTGCGTATAGTTGTAGTTTAAAATATAAACCCATGTCGTTTACGTTTTATATATTAGTATGATATAATTGATTAGATATTCTGTTTGGACATTACTGGATTTAATGAATATTTTTAGCATCCATGGAAATCAAACAGATCGTTATTGCAGTATTAGAGTTGTAAGTGTGCTTTAAATGTGTATAAAAATAGTTAATATACGGAAAACGTACTTGGAACGTTCGTACACACTACGTCACGCTGATAAATTGATTTAATATGCGAGTTCGCGTGTGACACTAACGTTCTTGTAAACATACATCAGGTCATGATGCATCAAACGCTTTTTCAGTTCCGATACATATTTGTCTTATAGTAAGTACTTATAAAATTCACCTGGGATTATACATTTAGAGAAAGACTTAATAAGTAAAAAAAAAAATGTGTTTGGCGTAACGAAATAATTTGTTTGAAAAAAAATTAAACAAAATTACCTAGTTATTTTTAATTTGTCGCGAAAAAAAAAGTTACAATATTTGGTCAGTACACTTAATGTTTGTTAGGCTGTGTATAATAGAGTATATTTTAGTGATGACCCATACAAAAGATATACGTGTAATCACCCAGAACCGAACCTGGCTCCTATCACATTGAGAATGGCACATAACCATCCACGGCTAATCTCGTCGATGTTACACACGTTGTAATGCATAACCTTTTTGTAAATGTATGATGTTTATGCAGATGTGTGCTATCAATTTTTCCGTTTTGATTATTCGTTTTCTGTAGAAAGTTTTTTTATCAGGATTGTTTTTAACGGAATAGAGCATCATTAAAAACACTTAAATACATAACTACTATGTTAATAGTCACATAAATTCCCAAATCACTATTGTGTGGACGTACATTAGGGATTGGTTGAAGCAGCAAACTTACAAACAAGTTATTGCATATGATTCAGCCAAATGTTTTATTGTCTGGGGGAATTACTTTGTAAAATAAACTAAAAAATTACGTTTCTTCAGAGAATAAGGTGTGTTGCGTTTGGTATTTTGTTCTGATAACGACATTTTTGTCTGAGCTCAAGTAAATATTTATTTCGCCATATTCAAACAAGTGTTAGATAAAAATTATTTCAGAGGGAGTGTATTTGAGTTTTATAGATATCTTCGCCGCGTATTCACGCCAGAAAATTTAACATTTGCATTTCTAGATCAGTGTTGAATGTTATGCTAGTTTCTCACTTTCAGGACGATTAAGATTTTTATTTTTGGAAGAATATACACGTTTGAAATTCAGTAAATGTATTGAGGGAAGAGTTTTAAATTACCTGTATATGTACATCGTATATACTATTGGAGACTATCTAGGCACCAAATATAGGTCTTCTTAGGATGTTTTTCGCTGTCAATGTCAGAGTTGTTACCAAGAACTCTCGAGTACTCAGATGAGGTCTGTTCAAAAATATACTATCAGAGACACGGGAATATAGCGAATTCGTTTAAGATGATGATATATTTCAAATTCCTGTAAACATTAATTATTTTCGCTATTGGGTTCCTGCTACTGAAATTCTTCCTTGAGGATGGGGGGAAAATAGCAGACAAGAATGAAAACACCCACAAGACACCCGCGCTCGCCTGGTCACATCTACAACTGGCCACTCACTCACTGTAGCAACATCTAACAATTAGAGATGATGGTTAGGGACCCTAGTTTTTCACGAAAATATTTTTGCCCCATTTTGTTTCAGTGTCTCTCGTGCACATCTGCAGCTGTGCTGCATGATTACTGGCAGCGTGTCTTTGTTCAGACACGTTTCTCATTTAACTTCACCAGTCAGAACAATATTATTGTGACTCCGTACGTCTGTAATTTTCCAAGGCAAGTGAGAGTAAAGTAATTCAATCACAGACGATGTAGCAGAGCTGCAGATGTGCACATGACGCATTGAAACCAACTGTTGTAAAATTCTTTTCGCCATAAGATCGTGGCTCCACCTGTAATATCGCGGAAATGTTTTGTGCCGACATAGCCTTGAAACCACTGCAGTTACTTGCAACATGTATTATTGGGTGATATACTTCTTATATAGGTCGTTCGGGATAAAGTGAGCACTAAAAATTTAACCTTTGAAAAATATCACTAGCTGTTACTGCATATAATTCAACATTAACTATAGGTGCCTTACTGCTTGTGTGGTTGGCAGCGAAATTGTGCAATATAGTTCCGTCCATTTTCCTATTTAAATACAATACTGAAACAAAACCAACTGAAATCAACATAATTGCCTTGTATATGATTAATAAGCATTTTTTAATCAAACTATGTAGGTACCTACCGACTGCACAATATATCTTGCACGCGCAAACATAAAGTGACGTGTCCAGAGAGGTTAGACATTCCCCGTCGTTAGCCGTTTCGCGCGGGAAGATACGAATTGGCTGGAAATAGAACTTTAGCAGGGCTTTTTTTTAGTGCTCACTTTATCCTGAACCGCCTATATAACGTAGCTGTCTGCAGCCCAATAACAGTCATCAAATATTACAATAGCAGGATTCTTATTGGCTCAGTCAAATAGGGTAACAGCTCCACGTACAAACTAAAGCCAGTAATCCTCTAGTAAGCTGGACGTACGTTGAAACCCAGCAAACAGTCAAGTTTTCCCGTGATAAACCATCATCTCTACTAACAATGAACAGGTAGTTGATCACAGAGTACATAGGACTGTGGAGTCTCGTCTCTACGTCGTTGAACCCACGAATTGTCCGGATCTCTAACTAACGACAATACTTCTTCGCAGATTTACGAGTGTCCGTTTCCCCACGTCGCTTTACTTTTGTGCGCACTTGCAATAGCAATCAAGTCGTATATCGTTAGGTCTCTCAAGGGACGGAGTAGGAGGGCGAAAAAGGAGTGGAGGGAGGAGAATTATTTTCTGTGGAATTAAAACAGGGGTTCGTAGAGCTACGTCGAATGCGTCCAGGTTTGTCCCGATGTGCGGACCGCTCGGTGGCCTGCGACTATGAAGAAGTGTGTGGGGGGAGGTACGATAGACGATAATTTAATAGAATGGTGAAAAAAAGCCCCCGCCGGTCCTAAACGAGGCTGGGACAGAGACCGTTACAGAAAGGAAGGCAGTGGAAAGAGAGGAAAACTGTCGGTGCGGAGGAAAGAGGCGAGGATCCTCTCCGGCCCCTCCACAGCCCTCGAAATAAAAAAAAAAAAAATTCCTCCCCGTCGCGTTATGACGGCGCGCGGTTAATGAATTGGCGTGTTTACTTTGCAGACGGCTCGGCAGAGAGGCGGGCCTCTTTTGACGGCGACGGTGTTTCTGCCGCGCCGCCCCAATTTCTCGGATTGCCGTCTCCTGCGCCTCTCCTCTTCGACCCCCCTCCCGCGGCAACCCCCTCTCCACCTCTCTCGCTCCACACTTCCTCTCGTTACTGCTGATTCCAAATTGTCAGGTCTGAAGGGCCTCGCTGATTTTTACCCCGCTCGCCGGAATATTCGCGCCGCTTCTGTCTGAGTCCGTGTGTGGCTGCAGTGTGTGTGTGCGCGGCCATCCTGGGCTTCGACGTGCAAGCTAGCCAGGCCGGAGCACACCGCAAGACAGCTTTCCTCTCTCTCTCTCTCTCTCTTCTTTAAGGCTGCTCTGCACCTAAAAATTCGTAATTTTATAATTGTACCAAACACTGTCCAGCTCCCACACATGACGTTAGTAGTAATTTCCCACACATAACATAATTTTCGGTTTCATAGTTCTCGTATAAGAGCATGCCAAGTAGCGATTTGACCATTTTTGCTGCTTACCCAAAGTAAAAGCTATTCAAATGGCAGGAACGAAATAATTTAGAGTGAATGTAAACGTGTTGATCTACAGAATGCCACCTTTGAAATTTCACGTAAAAACGGTTTTAATTTCAAGAAAAGTCTTGAATGTACCTAAATTATTGCAAATCTTTGAGTACGTGTATCTTTTAATACAGTTGTTATGTGAAATGAAAGAAGTGGCGTTCTGTAGCTCAGTACATTTACTTTCATTCTAAATTATTTCATTCCTGTCGTTTGAATAGTTTTTACCTTTGGTAAATAATGAAAATAGTCAAATCGCTATTTGGCATGCGTTTCTATAAAAACTATGGACCTGAAAAATATTTCCTTTGTGGGAAATTACAATTAATGCAATATTTTAAGAGTTGGACAGTGTATCGTACAATTATATAAAATTAAGAATTTTTCGGTACAGAGCGCTCTTAAAGTGATTCACATTGAATAAAATACACTCTAAATCCGAATCACAGGTTACTACCAGTGAATTGTTAATCACCGAAATTCCAGTAACAATCTGTTTCTGACTGATGAACGTGTAGAATTCAATGAAAACAATCTAACAGGCAGGTGCAATTGACTGAGAATCAGGGGAATTAACTTTTAAATCTGCGGCATTTAGTCACTGAAACAATCAACACGGGTTCACCAACTTCTGTTGCGCATTTCTGACAGAAACAACTGAAGTGGTTCATTTCTCACTGATTCAAGTTTACAGTGTACCTATGGTACAGGCGATTCGGGATGAAATGAGCACTCAAAGCCCTGCGAAAGTCCTATTTCCAGCCAATTCATATCTTTCCGCGCGTAACGGCTAACGACGGCAAATGTCTAACCTCTCTGGACACGTCACTTGATGATAATTTGTGCAGTCGGTGGGAACGTATGTAGTTTGACAAAAAAATGTTTATTACTTATATAAAATACAATTATGTCCCCAAATAGCAAACATCAACTGGCCCACTTGTGCAAACCTGATCGTGAACGCGGAATGCACCCGTGGCCACATGTGGCACACGTGATGCATAATGAAATCACCCACACATTAACCACAAGTGTACCACAAGCATTCTTAATATACTCAGATGCTTGTGCGTTAGTTTGCTAATCTGCTTGTGGACCGTTTACTGAAATATGTCAGTCTTTTTAAACTAAGTGGCCCACATTAAAATTATTTCAGTATAACTACAAACATATTTACCGACATGTTCTGATTAACAACCATTCCAGAAAAAGTAGACTATCATACTAGCGAACATTCGCCGCTTCTGTCAACAGTTGGCCAACTGAAAAAAAAAAATTATTGTATTTGCGACTAGGGTCGATTTCGGTTGATTTCGGTTCATTATTGTTGTATTCAAATAGGAAAAAAACACGGAACTATATTGCGCAATTTCGCTGCCAACCATACAAGCGGTAACGGAACGACAGTTAACATAGAATTATGTGCAGTAACGAGTAGCGATGTTTTCAAAGGTAAAATTTGTAATGCTCACTTTATCCCGAATGACGTATACACAGCCAGCCTCCATAGTGCAGTCGGTTAGGCATCAGCCTACGGTTGAGAGGTCTTGGGTTCGAATCTTGTCTCAGGAATGGAGGATGTATTGTCCCTTCACCCTCATCGGCACTTAAATCCGCGTTGTTAAGCGCATGGCCCCGAGTTTCTCGACTTTCCAGAGAATTATTTTCTAAAACCCAGACAAGAGCTGATATCAAAAATTACTTTGTAACTTGGTTTCAAATTGGTTTTATTATGTGATGTAATTTTTCGAGACAAACAGCATAAAGATTTTAACTAATGTATCAGTTATAAAGAAATTTAATTAATCAACTAATTAGCTACATCATGCTGTATTCTGTCTGGACAAAATCTGAATATACAGTAAAAAAAATATCGGCTTCCGTCATGTTTTAAAAAACAGATATCGGCAAGCATGTAGAAGCTCGGACACAAGCCCTTTAAGGACAATGAATCTCTCTCACCTTACCTCAGCTACACACATAAACGCAACGTCTTGGGTTTCTTTTAGCCTAACGTTCCTTAAGCGGCATACGTGCGCCATACTTTATTATTTTAGTGCAGTGTAAAGGCTGCAGCCTAAATCTAAATACGTTAATATTGACTGAGTTACATAAATCGGGGTTATTTCGTTGACGGGATGTGGGGCGGCTATGTGTCACATAAAATTATTATTTTGGGGTAGATAAGGGAAAATTACAAAATGTATGTGCTTAGAATAAATTACGGGGTTTCAGTACTTACATAGATGTGCTTATTTCTTATTAAATCATCCTAAAAAAAACTGTTTTTTAAGAAACACGAAGTGGCCCTGCTGTCACAACGTAACTCAAGTTCAAGGCACCAGTAGGTATTCCCTGACTTAATTAGAAGAAACTGCCCCATACGAAATAAATTAAAATCTATTTTTAAACAACTAATACTGACATATTCCTATTTAGAGTGTTGAAATTATTATACGACTCTTCGTAGGAAACCTATTCGTAATAATGGCAAAACCGTCGACTGGGATTTGCGGGCATATCAAAAGAATGCTGGACAGCCAACAAAGTGAACAGATCTTGGAATACACAGTGAACATTAAGTTGATTACCGAAGTCAGAAAAGACCTGAAGGATCCTGGCATATCACACTCGATATACAAGACAGACAAAAAATTTAATCACAAAATGCTCGTGTGCAAAGTTAGCTAAAAGGTCAAGAAATCTAAGACAGGAACAACTTGGTCGGAAGAAAGGAAAAAATACAGAGTGAGAAGATAAAGAAGTGTGATCACGTGGACGCTTCGTGTGTGTTCCTTTAGCGGCCTATACTTGTATAATATTAATAATTATATTAATGACAAGTACGTAATGGTGTTTATGGTTTATAATATTCAGCAGATTCGTGGAGAAGTAGTGGACATACGTCATTGCTGCACCGTGTCGTCCCAGAAAACAAGGCGAGAAAAAAAAACCAGAGAAAACTAGCCGAGATTAGCTGTCAGGGCATACATACAAAATAAAAACATATAATAAGTCCCGCAAGAAATTATGTCAGATACAACGCAAAGCAACAACAATTCATGATATAAGCCTACGTGAATGTGTCTCTTCTGTGAGCTTCTATGCCGTTTATCCGATTGTGATGAACATTTGCTGAGTTCTTGCGCGAGCGCCCCTCGAAAGCTCCTACCAGAAAGGGGGTGAGGGCAAAACGTAGTAGGGGGGGGGGGGCAGAATTAAGTACCCAAAACATTTAATTGTCATTGCAACGCATGCTGGTACAGCTAGTAAATAAATGAAACAAACCGAGAGACCAAACTAAATTACCAGGGCATATCACAATCATAGGCCGTTCAAGATTAAGTGAGCGCTGCATAAAAGTTTTCTTTCGGCTGTTTTGCAGCCATCTTTACTACTGTATTTTTAGTATAAAAACTTCAATGTACTTAAAAAAAACCAGTGTAAACGTTTCAACACTCTCAAAAGTTAACATCTATTGGCCCAATAAAACATATTTTAATTAATTACAAGTTCTGCCGAGTGCTCAGTTGAACAGCCTATAAGACGGTAAAGACAAAGAATGGAGACAAGAAAACATAACGAGTTCATATACGTAAGACAAGGCGAAAGATAGATTTTGAATGCGCGTTATAATAACTTATTATTCCGGTACCAATTAAACTGGAAAATCTTTCACACTTATTTGTATTGCAGCTTTATACGTTAATCATATCCATGATGGAATCCTCATGTTTTTAAATTAAATTTGCGGACGGACTTTTTTCTTGTTGATAGGTTGATGAAATATGAGATGCCCCTAGATTTTAGCCCAGGCACGTTTCCAATATACCTTTTTTTTTTTTTTTTTTTTTTTCACGATTCAGGTGACTACGTTCCCCCATTTAAAAATTAAACCCATTAAAATTGAAGGAATACTTAGTTTCAAGAAAGTTTATTTGAAAGTGATACGTTTGTTGAAATATTTAAATAGCCGAGAAACAGAACGCTGAGTCCATCACACGATAGAAACACTATTTCGAATCTATCGTCTATACCAAAAAACCTTATTTGGCACAGTTTTATTTCCTAGCGATGTTGAGGCTAATCAAGTATAAAACCGCTGCGTGGAACTCTTCTAAGTGAACAGCATCCCCCCGGTCCCTTTTTCATCTCATGCCGCCCTTTCATCATGCTCGGGCTACTCAATAAACATGCGACTGCCATCTTATATGCAAATATAATTCTTAAGGGTTACATAAAATAGGTAGGTAGAAAAATATAGCGGTTTTCTTGAATTTTTTTGCATAAATGTCCAGGCGCTTGTTTTTAACATGTTGTATATGTAGTTTTGCAACGTATTATGATATATTATTGATACGCATTGATTTATTAAATGTTTATCTATCACACATAGAGTGTGATTTAGCGCCCTCCCTCCGTACTGACCTTTGATGTAATGTAATAATTCCTGATGTAATTTTTATCAAGTACTGTACGGGGAATGACTGTGGATGTCGGCAAGGAGTTAATTTCGAGAACTGGGGTTTTAATTTCCCAGCACCGTATGATCAGTGGTTATATGAATGTATCTTAATACTTTTTAAAACTCAAGTCATTGTTCGACTAGCAAAAACATTATAAACTAGGGTTCGTTAATAGTTTAGGTCACGCTATGTTGTATTTTTTTCACACTGGTAAAAAAAGTTTCTTAGCGAAATGTTTTGAAAAAAATAAAATAAAGAAGAGCAGTCATGCGATGAACAATTCTATGCAGGCGTTTTAGACTTTAAAGCACCGTTCGTTTCGAAAAAGTATTTTACTTGTTTTTAGCTTATTTTAATAACACAATTGGCAAAATTATGAAAAACTTGAGTAGAGACGGTGAAATTTCACGAATTCAATAACCTGAATGTTAGAATCAAATATCCTATGCGTACTCAAGTCCCGATCATTTGTCCACTAGCTGCTACTCAGTGGAACAACAGAGTGTGAACGAATAGACAAGGGTTAAGTATGCATAGGATATTTGATTCTAACATGCAGGTCATTGAATTCGCGAAAGTTCACCATCTCTATTATCGCTATCAAAAAATTAGATATATGAAAATTATGTTGATGAAAAAATATTCTCAAAATCGCTGTATATCTACCGCGGGTGTCCTCAAGCATTGACTAACGTAACGTACTTCAAAATGAAAAATTTCAGTTGTTTCAAACCTCTTTCTTAGCTATAGGACGCTCTAAGAACTAAGAAACACACGTTGACGAAGCCAACATAAAATAAAAATATCGTATTGCTGGGACGTAGCTCAAGCCCGACATACAGTTACCAATTTACCTCAGCCACTGTTGGAATTGAACTAGCTGATCGCGCACTGTTCCAGTATTGTTTGAAATGAAACAGAAACGCAGTATGCGCGCGGCACTGCTGTATATATGTGAATGTTCTCCTCCTCGCACGATTCCCCGACAAGATTTACGCCAGCAATTCTATTTGTGGTCCGCACGACCACACGAAATGTAAATTGAATCCGTGGAAGAAAGACAGGCGAGGGGTGGCCGATTGAGTTGTATTTTTGCTGGCCCGAAAAGGGGGCTTGCTGGGCGGGCGACGTTATGAGGAGGGGAGGAAGAGAGGGAGCAGCTGAATTTGGCCAATTTTGACCACGTACGGAGTTAATTTGCACGTACGTGAGGGTGCGCGTAGGATGGATGTTTGCGGGTAGGGAGATCCTCGCCCTAAGATTCCTCTGCCTGTCTCCTCGTCCCTTGAGCTACCCTGAGCAAGGAGGTTACTCCAAGCAGGGGTGTGCATGTGTGGTAACTGAACACGTTTGCTGGCGTGTCTTGTCGACGTGCGACCTGTGAAATGTACAACTAGATGCGTTTTTTAAAATTCACGAGATTAGAGTAGGTCAGCCAAAATTTCAAGTATGAGAGTTAGTTGACCTTGCGCGCGTGAGACGTGCTGTTAAGTGGTACGGAAAGTATTTTGTTTTTCGTGTGTTATAACTATTAAAAATGGTTCTAATACGTTAATCTACGAAAATAACAATCACTTTAAACTGTGTCCTTATGGTTTTAAAAATGCCGTCCGGTAATTAAAAGCATAATTACCAAACTCCTCAAAAGCGCTAAAATGGCTTTCTCGTTGCTGTAACTGAGAAAATGTCAGTCGTAATTATAATAAACTCATACAAACCAGGACTGGACTATACCACATACTTTCCACAAATTAAATAACAGGGTCATCGCTTGAAGTCATTTAGAAAAACACATTCCACGAAAACACTGCAGGCTAGTTCAGTACTTTACGCCTAGAGGCGATGAGGTGTTTGACGGACGTGTTATTTTCGACTTATCACCTTCATGTTTCCGTGTCTTAAACGTAATATATATTGGCGTCCACAAAATCTTAAGGTGTTTGAAATGTACCCCGAGTGAGTGAAATGTACCCGTGTTTGATATTTCACCGCTACAGCCTCTCGATGAACTCCTCTCATGCAGGCGGGAAAAAAATGTGAACAATAGACATAACCAACACCACAACGGAGTACATTTGAATGCATTGTTTCAAAATGTCGTAGAAGCAAACTTATTATTTAAATGTTAACAAAATACCGTGTAAAGAATGCACTGCGAACGTTAACATTCAGCAAAATACTGTATTTATTATGTATAATATATGTAGGTTTTCTCGCTGCCTTAAAATTCTGGACAGCATTACAGGCGTTCATTAAGATCCTGGTGATCAACACAACCTGGTCATTTGATTGAGATAACGTACTCTACTCCAGCAGGTGACTTTTCGAAAGTGCCTTATGTAGACTGCTAGTCTCCTACGTGTAGTCAAATAGAAACATGCCCTGTGTTGCACGGACGCCTGCCTGTCACATTCATTTTTGTAATAGTGGCTGTGCAAGTTGTTAGATCTAACTCATTCTGCACGTATATAGTATGCACGCGTACTGCTTGTTATAGTTACTTTCGCAAGTCACTCGGCGCACTGCTAAGCCAAGAGTTCAGCGTTTAAGGAGAATATCAGAAGTCCGTCTAGTTTAAATTTACGAGGCTGTTTTACCTGTTTTGTTAAAGTTTTCTATTTTTTAAAAATACATTTAAGTTATGGGTAGAGATGGTGGTATATCGCGAAAACTATTTGTGTCAACATACCATTGAAAACAATGTAGTTTCTTGTGACGTGTATGATTGGGTGATATACGTATGACACGACGTAGCTGTCTGTAGACCAATAATAAATACAAATATTACAATAGCGGGATTCTTATTAGCTTAGTCAAATAGGGTAACAACTCTACGCACAAGCAAATAGCCAATAATCTTTTCATAAGTTGAACGTACGATGAAACCCATCAAACAGTCAAGTTTTCCCGCGATAAACCATCATCTCTAGTTACGGGCAAAATTTGTACTAGGAGTTATTTAGTCTTTATTACCTTCTGAGAGGTAATTATTATATTAAATTTTGAATTAAATTATTAATTTCATAATTACATTTTAATACTTGGAATACAATGTGCGTAATGAAAGGTGATTAATTAGCTAAGTCCGTATTCAAATTCTTTCAAATATATATGGCAAAATTTGGTTAAGAAATAAATAAAGAGAAATTCAGCATGCTTTGTGATACGGGCTCTTGACAGCAATGTGTTGTAGACAGTAAAATTTACGCTTGTCAAGTAAACTGAATGTAGGCATATATTATGCTTGAACAAGTTGTGAGTTCGGCAACGAAGATAAATTTATTGTATTTTTTGCTCTTTAGGAAGTTTTAGGTATATGTTTTAAAAGGCCTTGTTTAATGTTCAAAATTGGCGCAATACACAAATCTAAATGAAGTGGGAACTCCACGTCCTGTTTGTAGCGCAATGTATAAATAAAATGTGTAAAGTTGCTCAAAAATATAAATTTAAGTCAAACCTGACGCAGAAATAAATAGTTCCCCACACGACAACCTGCGTCATAAATTTTCAACGAGGCATTTTTCTCAAGCCGACATGTAATGAAGTGAGCCAGTCGGTAATTAGTAAATGTGTGCTCGGTTTGCAGAAAATACGAATTGAACGAAACAATGCCTCCATTATCAGATATAATGCCTGCACCGGCACACGTCACTGATAACCCGATTACATTGATGGCTTACGGTTATAAAACTCTGCGGGGAATTGAGTTCGGGAAAGGGATTCGCTAGGGCAGAGAGGGGTGAGGGGGCAGGAAATAAAAGCTACATTAAAAACGATGTTGCGCCGTGCGGTTGAGGTATTACACGTTGCTGGTGATTTTAATTAATGGAGCGGGGTGCGTCGAGTTGGCCAGGCCGTGAAAAAGGTGACATGTTGCGGAGGCTTGGTGCTGTTTTTGCTTCGGACCGCATGCTGCCGTGTGTTCGCCGAGCCTCGTTCCGCGATCACTCGCACAATTACCACTGAATACATTCTCTCGTAGCCTAACTGGAATACGGAAAACGTACCCTTAACCGAAGATTTCCGAAGTATCACCTCTTTCAATCGGACAACTTATCAACGAAAAATAAATGTTGCATAGAAATAGCAGCGAAATTAAATAATGCATGTAGGTGATTACAAGGGCGCACATCTTATGGACTGTAAAGGTGGTGGGGGGGGGGGGGGGCAAGATCGTAATATATGTTTATGTCAACAGGAACGTGTATATCCTGTGTATAAATTTGTAGCCAACGGCATATTTCGACGCATGAAACCGCTTTGATTACGAAACTTATGAAACTGCAAATATAGTTTGCTATACGTTTTATTAAAAAACGAAATACATTGAGGAATATCTGTTAAGAAAGGAGCGTGGGCTCAGGCCCCACCCTGCCCCCCTTATGGGCGCCTTTGGGGGATTAATAAATAGTTGTTGAAAAGTTGAATGTAATAATGACAGTTATATTATGAACAGGGCAATTCTGACATGTCTTACTCCACCATTCATGATGCGTGTTCTGACGTTAGTGTTAGGGAGAGGGAACTGTAGCCATAGATTAGCGTACTTCAGTCGCCTTCGGCAAAAATATGGTGCTTGTTGTTTAACATACATGTTCGGACTTCTTGTTACATGCTACCTGAGTGAACATGTATGTGTATATAGAAGTCGTTAAGCAAGGCTAGTCCTATGCTAAGGTTAATTCTAGTAGGTTAGGAAGGTAATGGAGTTACTTATAGACTCTAGTAGCGCTGGATTTTGAAACAAGATATAGCAATGAAATTAATGTTTGTTACGCTAGGGAAAGATAATAACTTCATTACAATTTTTTTCCTGAATAAAACAGGGTCACGTCAGCTTTCTAATTTTACTGGCAAAAAATAAAATAAAATCACTTTCACAATCGCGAGAGCTCTTAAGGCGGGAAATGACGTCTGATTCAACCCTCTTACCGATGTTAACGCAACTAGCGGCAGAAGGTGTTCCTTCTCAAACTAATAGCACGTAGCTTAGAAACCTATACCAAGTACTCTCACCAGCCCATTACATAGACTAATGGAGGTAGGAGTATACAGGAGATGGCATATTGGAACTTCCTTGAAGTCGACGTATATATGCCAGTTTTGCGCGAACAATTCGTTATTGTTATTGTCGAGTTGATCGAGTAAGGTTTTCGTAAGCACCTCATATGGTACTGATACTGTAGAATGATCATATTTGAATGAAAACGGTTTCATGCGTTGCATTCTGGTGTGAAGAGAGAACAGGTACGTGAAATACGTCTGCTACTGTTACATTTCATGAGAAAAAAGGCCATGTTTTACATTTGCATAGTGTAAATTAGATAGTTAAATAATTGTTTATGCTTCACTTGACAGTGTAATTACAACCATAGAGTAACTTAGAAATATTAAATAGGAGCCTACATTTTTATTGCTGAATTGGGTTGTTCGCTTTAAAAAAAAAAATTTTAAAAATGTTTGCTTAAATACGTTTTTTTTTTTTTTTTTTTTTTTTTTTTTTTTTTTTTTTTTTTTTTTTTTTTTTTTTTTTTTTTTTTTTTTTTTTTTTTTTTTTTTTTTTTTTTTTTTTTTTTTTAGGTCGTTCAATCACTTACAGGGCAGCCTAATAATGTAAACGTAATTTTTATTATTGAAATACAAGATTTTAGGTGTACCGGTAGGCTGTCGTATTGTTCTCTTGTTTGTAAGTTAACTTCCTCCCACTCCAGGGGGTGGCGGGAATGTCTCACATTTTGGTACATCGGTTGGCCTTTTTCCCATCGAACATATTTTGCTAGCAATGTTTTTGATTCAATGCGTCCTTTTTGCATTATTTCACTGTCTATATTTAACATGACCACCCAGTATATATTTAAATCACATCTGGTTCGTTTTTCTTGAAATCCCAGCACTCCAAAATAAAACTATACTCAGAAATGCACATTTTCTATATAACTAAAATATCTTACCGAAACTTGCTAGCGTAAATAAGCACAGTGTAAAATTTCACCGTATTTAAAGCTAAGTCTGAGGCAACAATACCGTTTGTATTATTATTGAGAAGTTATTATTGTCTTGTTGGACATATTCACGAAACCAGTTAAGTTATTTTGGGTCGATATATTGCACTAATTGCATACTGCCTTTTTGGACCCGTTTGTATCTTATTTGTCGCTCACTATTGAAAAGTAGGTAGTCGGCGTTTTATCGTTGTATAAAATTTTTGCACGACTAGGGAATTGCAGTGTTTTTTTTTTTTTGGGAGGGGAGTGGTTTCTCACAATTCCTCCTTTATTCGCTACTTGCTAGGAAGTCAAATGTGGGAAAGGGCAATACAGAGAGTTTTTTTTTTTGGGGGGGGGAGAGTTGTTTCTCACAATTCCTCCTCTATTCGCTACTTGCTAGGAAGTCAAATGCGGGAAATATGATCGGCTGTTCACAGAGAAATTTGTCACAACAGTAGTCTGATAAAGTCGTGCAAATTGTAGGCGGTAATACGTATTTGTGGGGGAAGAATTGTGGATTGTTAACACAGTTGGGTGGCCACTGGGCAGCATGCCTTTATGAAGAGACTACTCTCATTTCACTGAGCCAATCACAGTAAAATTACTGCAACACTTCACGTGTATGATTTGCAGGTAGATCCCCTCGACTCGTGAGATTTAAAACGTCCAATCACTGACCTTGAAGCAGAACTACAGATGTGTACAGAAGTCACTGAAACAAAGTGCGGCAAAACTCTTCTCGCGAAAATCAGCAGTCCCTACATGGTCCTTATGGCGGTATTTGCTCGTTGCTGTAGCTAGATGCTCACCAGTTCCAACACTTTAACCACCAAGACGCATATGTATATATGAAGTTACACAAAGGGGGTAATATCTTACGTCTAGCTGCTGAGACTGTGCTGCACATTCGGCAATCTGCGCAGAGCAGACGCTTGGAGTTGCAGCGAAACGTATTAACTGTTACTGTAGTTCCCCCAACGTTAGAAAACCATCCTTGAATTCAGAAAACAACATTATATGAAATTTTAAGCTAACGTAAACTAATATAAACTGACTGTAACAGTGGACGGGGAAAGGAGAGGACGAGCAACCCGAGTGTTCCCGATGATTGCCGAACGTGCGGCACAGTCTCAGCGGCTAGCCATAAAGTGGGCAGATCGTAGATTGTTCGCCACGGTTACTAGCTCCTGCTTCGTTACGCCGAGTGTGTACAGCTGTGGCCGAGAGCCACCATGCTCGGCAACATCCCGCCACTCTCCTCGGGGTGACGTTAAACATTAACACGGCCGTACTCACAGAGCTAAATACAACTCACGAAGTGGGTCGTACGAAGTTATGGCGAAGTTCTGTAACTGACTGGTAGTACCAGCTGGTTGTTTGGTGATAATTTTACTTACATTCACAAACTAGTTAAAAAAAAAATGCAGAAACTTTTCTACAAGTGATACTAAATATTCGATTAAAACCATGCTACCCGGTCCCTGCTGTTTTCGCGATAGACCCTAATAATTTTTTTTTAAGCTTATACGAGGGCAGGTATCACAAATATTGTCGGTATTTTTGTTTAAAATTATTTTACCTGGGTCATAACTTTTATTTCAAGACAAGTAATTATACGTTTTTGACTAAGAAGCCAACGTACCAGAATTTTCGTGAAAACCAATTGAAACAAAACTGCCAAGCAGGTTTGGGATATCTTTATTTAGGCTAAAAATAATTACTGCGAAAACAGTAACAGCCGGAACGTGACTTTAAGGGGGAGTGTTAGACAATTTATTGTATTTTCAATTTTTGAACCATAACATTTATTCAAATTGTATTATCAAAATTTTCTCTTCGACAAAGTATAGGATATATTCATGGTAAGCTGCTTGACGTAAATAACACTGTAATCTTTCATTAATTTTTCATGCAGAATCATTGTAAGATAATTATAGGTTAACTTTCAAGAATTCCCTTGCCATGATTCTGCATGATAAATTAACGAAAGATTGCATTATTGTTTATGTCAAGCAGTTTACCACTATATATTTTCTAGTGTTATATTTATTAAATTTTTTGCTGTAGGTAGGTACGTAGATAAAAACTTTCATCCTTCGGATGGTTACTAGTCAAAAATTAAGGTAGTGAGGTGTACAAATTTGTTAACGCCCAAGAAGGTAATATCTGAGCCATATCAGACGGAACATTTTAATAAATTTTACTGTATGGAGCTTACAGAGAAAATTGAAGAATTCGAAGATTGTACGTACTGACCCCCTTAAAATTGAATAAAGTTGTATATATCAGGAATAATCATACGCGATTCGCAATAAAGTGACTAGCTTCTTATCTACAATAATAAACAAAGAGTCTAATTTATTGTGATCTTAAACAACTTTTGAGTACTGTGTAATCTATAAACGTTGTTACTACGGGTTTTTTATATTAAAATGTGTCGGTAAACTATAGATTGTATGAAGGAATAAATGCACCAATGGCTTTCAAAAGCGCTCAGTTTATCGCGAACCGTCTATATGCGGTCGCATGTATCTTTTCCCGTGCTGCGGCTCTGAAGAACGTGAATGGGTGCATCTGGAACGTGACGCAGTCAGGCGACCTGACTTGTGCCGCACCAAGGGGGTATAGTGACTGGTCGCGGCGGGATCGACCAATCGATCTCAGCTCGCAGGTCCACGACCGATAGGGTCGCCAGGTCGCAGCTACACACCCGGCAACGAATCGCCGGGCCCCGCGCGTTTGTAATTAAACTGGTCCGGGAGAACAGCGCCGATCGTTGTTTCTAATGAAGGAGTTAGAGTTAGTCTAAATGACCTGTAATTAGCCTCACTACTCGTGCCGGCTTGTCGGCCAAGGAAGGGCGAGAGGAGAGGGGTTAGCTGGTCGCGACCCTTACCCCTTCCCCACCTCCTACACCCTACAACCCTGTGGGCGCACTGCCCTAACCCTACTCGTCTACCGAGACTAAGGTGAGTTGTCATCCCCGTGATGCAGCCTTCCCGTCTCTACCCTGCAAAATTTACATCGCCATATTGAATTTTTGTATTGTGTGTAATAACTTTTCTTTTGGGTAAACGTATGGAACTTTAACTTAAGGGGCCTCCCTAGACAGGCTGCGTTTGTGTGTGCGAGGCGGGAGCGGTAAGAGTGACACTAACTGACGTATGTAATGCATTATCGCCTCTCCGCGCAAGCCCCACGGATGTCGTGCAGTGCTTTACTATTATCATTTTTCCTTGAGACTTTAGGTGGTTACCACATTATTTTATTTATAGGCAGCTAGTTCGAAGTTTGACGCTTGTTTCTATAGTTACGTTTTTCGAATCAGATTGTTAATTTTACAGGTATGACAGTCTGAGAAAGCCATTTTTAACTTTTTTGAGGGGCCAGAAAGTGATGTTTCTAATAAACTATCTAGCTATAGGTTTAAAAATTCAGCACGTTTAAGTGTGAGGGGTTTTCGTAGATACGCATATATAATGTAGGCCAACGTTAAATAGTTTCGTCAAATAGAGAATATTCGTAACTTGCTGCAATGCGTTTGAGGCGCTGGTAGGGAGGCCCCTTAACTGCAGAATAGAATAGACCTACATACCGATAGACTTCTAGACATCATAATTCGTTGTTAGCCGTTACTGTATTACAGATATAATTGCAGCTATACAATTTTTTTAATTTGCTTAGCTGCAATTTCGTTTGAAACAACACTAACGGCCAACAAGGATCTATGCCTGTCAATTCTATCACCATGTATTCTATTCTGAAGTTAGCTTTTAATGTTCCATAAATTTTCCCAAAATAAAATCTATGACAAAATAAAGATGGCGAAGTCTTACTTTTAATGAGCTTATTCGTCGCCAAATACGCCATAGCCACTTCCTCCCCTACTTCCTGTCCTAGAGTACATTTGTGTGATGCTGTCTATAACTTCATTGTCGATGGGACATAGAGCACAATAAAAACACAACCGTCGCCAATTTCCTCTACTGCCATACCACATTTTAAAATATTTTTGCATTTTCATTCGGTGTTGTTTTCTTAAGGGGGGTGGTGCACAGTGATTTTTAATTTACACTCTTCTGCCATTAAATTATTCCTTATCATCATTATTGACATTTAATGCTCTAAATGTTAGTCAGCTAAACATTTTCACATTGTTAGATATTAAGGTGCTTCTATATTATCTGACATTTGCTAGAATATAGCACAATTGCAATACCCTGGCCCTGGGCAACCTTCCTAATACGTCATTATTACTGGTATTACAAGCGAGGTCGGCTACTACATTAGACCCACGTGCCATGCTAAGGTTAATTCTACTACAGGGTAGGATATTCAACGTTATGTTCCTGACAAGGGACACATTTCATCGTTAGATACGCTTGTATCGGTAGGGGTTAACTTATGGAGAAAACTTCGTTCTTCGGCAATGATCGGTTTTACACCCGTAGTCCTCTCCATAAGCAGGGGCCGCGGTGTCTGAATGGTCAGACCATTCACCTCCCACCACGGCGATCCGGGTTTGGTTCCCGGTAGGGTCGGTCCCAGGATCGTGCCGGGCGATGTCGTTGGTTGGCGGGTTTTCTCGGCGATTTCCCGTTTCCCCTGCCCTTTCATTCCGGCACTTTTGTATACTCACCTCATGTAATCCCTCACCAGCGCTAAAGACCTCGCTGACCAAAATCTCTCACTCACTCTCCATAAGCACCAGCGTCAAATGAGGCAATGAGAACCAGAGTGGCCTAACCCACTTTTTTAGACAATGAGTTAATGGCAGAAATAGACCAAAAATAATTTATATTCTGTTGTGCCAAAATTTTCTAAGCATGATCTTGTTACCCAAACAGCACTAGTGGGGCTAACTGTTCTGGCAATTTTGAATTCCAAGAAAAAATAAATGCCAGAATAGCATAACATAATATTGGATTAGGCCACTCTGGTTCTCATCGCCTCAAATAAACTAACCGAAACTAGCGATAGGACAAGTGATGGAAATTGTTCCATGTCAATTTCGTCTATAAGAAATGAGATTATCTTATAGCCGGCAGTAGATTCATTCATAGCTATGCCCTGATTTTGTGTAGTTCCCGAGACCATTCAGTATTTCCGAGTGACATCTATATGCTATCATTTATTTACCCGTAAGTAGGTTGAGAAAAAGGGACTTTCATTTGCGGAGACCTAGGTGACTTGCTTTTAACAATGGTAGACTAAGGTTTATAGTAATGATTTTGCTTATTATTGTTGTTAACTCGTGGCTTTACAGGAAAAAAAATTTCGACGCACGTACTAAGAATTCGGTGGCATAGCGTTCTTGTGGCTAGTGTCAAGTTATAAACCAATTATAGCTGTACAGAGGCGTAGTATTGTCACATATAGACTATTCATGGCAAAGTAAGCACTCTTTTTAGACCTTCTTTCGGGTATTTATTGTACCCTTAGACGTTAAAACATATACACTGTTTATTAGTCATGGGGCAATACTTATATTAACGAGTGGAAATATGTAAATCTACTTTATTAGTATGATGTTTAGCAAGGCCTTCAAAACTGCTTTTTTTTTTCCCCTTACATACCACGAACAGCTTACATGATCGTCCACTTTCGCTTCGACTATTCCGGCTATCTCATCCCTCGAAAAACAAAAATCCCATTCTTTTGAAAATGAATCACCTGTCTGTGCTCAAAATTTTGTATGAACTAAGAGAGTTTGGCATGTTCATTTCTCAAGCTTACGTAATTAGACGGAGAACATTTTGAAAACATTTTTAAAATGAATCATATTTCAGTGAATTGCCTGCTCGTTCATTTCCGTGT
This sequence comes from Medauroidea extradentata, assembly GCA_003012365.1. NCBI lineage: Eukaryota > Metazoa > Arthropoda > Insecta > Phasmatodea > Phasmatidae > Medauroidea > Medauroidea extradentata. The sequence continues at coordinate 62,653 of PNEQ01119436.1, forward strand.
TCTGTTAGATTTGTTTCCTACCGAGTGAAATCTATGCAAATCCCGCATTGCCGTACCGGCTCTGGCCATCCTGATTTCGGTTTACCATGGTTTCCCTAAATCGCTCCAGGCGAATGCTGAGATGGTTCCTTAACAAAGGCCATGGCCGATTCCTCTCCCAGCTGCAGTCATTGTACCAAGTGTGTGTCAACGCCTCTAATGACCTCGCTGTCGACGAGACGTAAAGCCCACTTACCTACCTACCGCACTGGAACCAAGTAACAAAAATTAAATGCTAAGTAGTATGAAGTCTTCATTCATGTTTATCAAACTGATGTGGCACTGCTGAGTAACTGCCGTGGTCTTGGTTTTGTTCCCTCGCTGTCATGCTGAGCCAGCCTGTGTGCCGGGTATGTATGGCCAAGATCTGTGCGGTAGATTGCTGCCATTGATCGCCTTACTGCATGCGACCCAGTTCTGGAACTTGGCGTCTTTCTTACACGCTATGTGGCTGCAGTAGCTTAAGAATATATTGAAACTATGCGTGCATCTTACTGAGGGCCAGGGACGGAAAGACATTCTCCAGGCGAGGACACTACTTCTTCACTACATTCCCATTTAATTAAATAAATACACACGTATATGTATACATAAGCAACATCTTAGAATCATTTATACATAACATATATGCAGTATACATGGTTAAACTATGGTATTTTTAGGATCTTCTCACTATCTAATACCAGATGACTTATTTTTTGTTCATTTACACGTACTTATTTTATCAAAACTCTATCGTTGTTTTTGTTGTTTTTATATTCCTAAAATTAGTGTTAACAATTTGAAGAAAGTATGTATGTTTGCGTTTGTTGTTATTATTATTACTACTACAATTATCACAATGCGCAGTAGAAGAAGTACCGAAGAAATTTTATAATCTGGAGTGACTGCTAAGCAATTGAAATCGAAGTGAAATGTTTCTAATGTTGCCTAAAGATATTGAAAATGCATAGTCTTGAATTTTTTGGCTGCTTTAGGTGCTCCCGCACATGGCAATCTGTTTCGGAAAAACGGAAACTTTTTCAACACTGCTCCACACATACATTATATTTAGAGGATTGTGCTCGACGAGCAGAGGGATACTTGGTACACAAACTACGCCGAGCAAGATCATTTTTAAAACAAAGGAAAATGCTTTGTTCTTCAGCATACCATGTAGTTTTTCTTTATCTTTAACACAGCAATTGCTAATGTAGTAAGACTATATCACTATGAACGTTTGTAACAAATTGCTTACTGCCACAAAATTTTTCCTTTGACTGGAAAACAAACGGATGTTTTTGTTTGGTTAGCATACTAATGAAAATGCCAAGTATTTTCAGTACCAGCATTGAAATGCTTCTGAATTAAAATGTTTACAAGTAGTATAAGGTTAGGTTTGCAAATATGTAAACAAAATAAGTGATAATATAGACTGTAAAGCTATGAGGCTACCATATTTGAAATTTAATCAAACAAGTCCCGGACAGCAATACTTATAACATTTATGAGAAAAATAAATTAACAATCCCCCCCAGGCTTCCCTTGAAGCACGAGAAAGTGTTAGGTTATCCGTAACAAAACTGCTACATAAGAAATGTTTCTTACCTGTTAAAAGTTTTTTTCTTGTGCAGCATACACAGTGGTTCATAAACACACATGTGTCCTCAAAGGCATTTCAACTTTCAGATAAAGTTATCTGACAGCTGCTATCTGTTAGCTATTTTTTACCTCTCGTTTTTTAACTTGCTTACAGAAACGTTTTCTTCGCGACGATGCTAGGTTCTAAAGCAATTGTGGACTTTGCTCCAAGTGTCTCTCTAGTGGCTGTTCATTTGCGTTAATTCGTCTCTTCTCATTCGTTGTGGGCAAGCCTATGCTTTCTTCTTTTCCCCCGTCCCCTGTGACTATTAGTTTAGATTAGTATACGTTATTTTAAGTTAGTTTATATTAGTTTTTAATTTATATTAGTTTAAAACCTTAGAAAAAACTATGCTCTAATTCAAAGGTTTTAACAGGGTAGAAAAACTGTAATAAGAAATAAAAAAACATTACTCCCCCACTTGCGCATGCGCAGAACAATGCGCGCACTGTTTCTACCAGCCAATGTAGAGAAACTTCAGCAACCCACAACTTTACGTCTAGGGTCAGGATACGGAATATTAACAGCCTAGCGCATTACACAATTTTCACGCATGTGCACAGAAAATCGCACGCAGCAAGCGATTGTCGACAGTTCTTGAACCCGCTTACAGACTTTTTTTTTTTTTTTTTTACCCATCCATTGTTCCAGCAGTCGTAATATTGAGATCGTATAGCTTGGCCGTCTTTAACGGGTTTCCTCGGCGAAGAATTAATGATATGTTTTCATATTACTACATTTATAGTTTGTGTGGAAAATCGCCGGTATCTCTGCTACGCGTTGAGCGTTGATGCCTGAAGCATCTCCTGTCTGTGGCGTGAAGCGAACATTGTAACGTGAAGAGTGTATTTGTGTTGTTAAGAGAGATTCACTATAATGTGTTACTGGACCACGTTTCACATTCGACCATTCTGTGTGGATGAGATTTGGTCTGCGCGTGTCTGCACATGACGACGCAAGGTCACTAATTGCATGCTCTGGACATTGAATGGGAGCGGGGTGGGACTAATCGTGACTTGTCCCAAAAAATCATAGTAAAATAAAAAAAAAAACTGTTTTAAAATATACAAAAATTTATTGTTTACGTACATGTTCTGTATGTTTCCACACACTCACCTGTAGGTTTACATTTACTATACTTGTCTGTAGTGGCAATACAATAATTTTAGCAACCGTGTTTTCCAAAAATATTGTAAATGAACAAAAAAATGCGTAACATGTGACAGGGCGCCGAGTAGATATTGTTAACAATTAAACGCTATGTTTGTTATTATTGATTCCTTTCATCCTCACTATCCAGGAGGACCCGGGCTCGATTCCATGTCCAGCAAACCTGATTTCGAATTTCCAACACTATCCGAAATCACACGTAGCGAATTCCGGGTTGGTTCCTAGCTGTATACCATGGCCGATTCTTTCCCTGCGTCCTGTCTGTCAGAGCCTGTGGTTCCATGAGACGATTTTCATTTTAAAACCTTGATAATAATCTGGCCTTTTACTTGCTTTAAGTCTGGTTGGTTGGCCAATCGTAGCAGACTCGTCCACTCTGCGAACTGAAATATTGTTTGAACAAAGTTTGTTTTGTATGCTATGGGAAATAAATCAGAGAAAATCTTACACATTACCGGGGAATCGATAATTACTACTACATTTCCTCTTTTCTATTTGAATTATTTTAAAGATTTATAGCAATAAGCTTGTGAAAATTTTTTGTGTCTAACTTATATTTCCTGGTGTTGCTTAAATTCTGTAGGCAACTGGTTCCCAAACTTTAGAGATTTTTTTGGACAGCGTCTAACATCGAGGTCTTCAGCGCTGGTGAGAGGTGACATGAGGTAAGTATGAAGCAGCGCCGGAGTGAAAGAGTGGGGGGAATGGGAGAACCCTGAGAAAACCCGCCGATCAACGGCATCGTCCGGAACGATTCCCACATGCGATATTCCGGGGACCGATCCTACGGGGAATCGAACCCGGGTCGCTTTAGTGGGAGGCGAATCGTCTGACTATTTGGCCACCGCTGTCCAATTCCCGAATTTGTTATGTGTCTGTAAAATTGTAAAAGTACAAAAATGGAATTTACTATTAATTACTACTGAACGCTTGTTCTCAGTTCTTGCTAATCACAGGCGAGACGGTATGGGAGTGTCTGGTGATATATAGGCACAGAAATTAGGAGGGTTCCTTGACCTGTAGGATAGTCGCTCGTATATCTGAGCATATGTCGGCTAAGCTCTGGTTGGTCGCCACCTCGGCGGGAGGCCACGATTGACCCTGCGTTTACTTGCTCGTTTATTTTAGGCTCCGTGTCTGCGTGTCATGTCACGACTGCTGAAGTTAAGACGGCAGTATGACAGTTTAATTCTGGCTTTGCCTCCGCGTTGATATCGCGAGATGTTCAAAACTCACCTCTTTGGTGAATGACCCTGGGCCTTGTGGTGTAGGCGAACACTCCGCGCTCGAGGGATCTGAGGCGCTGTATTCGGACTTCAAGGTCCTATGTTTCAATCTTAGGCAAGCCTCGTAGCTCAACCCTCTTATATACCATCCAACAGTTTGACATTTACATTGTAAAAAGTTATCTGTAAATCTAACACTCCGATATATAGGAGTGTTAAGAAAGTACGTATTATACAGTTTAATTACAGTTGCGTTGATTTCGCGGATTCACCTGGTAGCAGGCTAGATTTCTCAGTCCTATACACGCACCGGCTACAATCGATTATTCATTGGCATATAACATTACAAGCGGGTAGCAAGCGATAGTCATGCGAATTATTTCCTTATTTATGCTATTGGCTTGCAGTAGTAAAGGCGCTTCGTGACAACTGCCAACTACTCACAGATGTGACATTGAAGTAAACGTTATTGACTTTCAACCTGACCTGGAACGTATATGCGAAATTGACGTACCTATAATTTTAATCATATAGGCCCTACACACCACCAGTGTCTTTTTGCGAAAAAGAATTTTGCAACAATTTTTACAATGCCTTACGTGCAGCTCTGCTTCATGGTCAGTGATTTCACAGTCTCAGGGCTCTAGCTGCAAATGACAGACGTGTGGTGTCGCAGGAACCTTGTTTTGATAGGCACAGTCAAATAAGCAGCGCTTACGACCTAATACATTCTGCCAATTACCATGAAGCATAGCTGCAGGTGTTCACGTAAGGCATCGAAACAAATTGCTACAACGTTATTTTACCATAAATCACTGACTCTGCCCATACATCAAGTGTAGCATTCCTATACATGTTCAGGAAATAGTCAAAAGTATACTTAAACTACCCTAGTATACTCCATTTCATATAAGTTTGGATAAATTTGACAGCAACTTATGGGCAATAATTTGTAATATTTTGTTATTTGTGTCACTAACAAGACAAACTCTGCAGTACAAACGCTTAAATGGACCTATCAGGTTCGTTTTAGAGCTAAAATTATCTTGCATTGTACAACAAATCACAAAATACTGAAAATTATTGCCCATAAGTTGCTGTCAAATTTATCCAAACTCATATGAAACAGAGTAGGTAAAACAATGATTAACTGTTGCTTTATTTACAGGTTGAAATATGGTCTCTCTCACTACGTAGAGATGCAAATGTTCCATTACTGTTTACGAAGGTTTTTTTACATGTTTACCATAGAAGCGTAACCTTAAATAAGCCCAGCTTATTAAAAAAAATAAAACAACAATTTTAAATTAGGCAACCAGCTACTCTCTCCATCTTTCCCTCTCGTCCTTCCGAGGCTTACAACAATCGGATTGGCTTTAGTGCACTCATCCAATAAAATTAGTTTTTTTTTATACGAGTGAGATTTTAGTACGCAACATTCTTTCGATGCGCTTCCAATTTTAAAGGTAAACGGCTGCGTTGTTAATTCTTCTTTGGCCAGTGATAACTTACTCCGCGCTTTGGCGAATCTCCAGTACGATGTGCTTTTATTTAAATTCACTCACACAAACATATTTTATATGATTAGAGACACTGGTCAATCGCGGGGTAAGTTTGTTGTTTGCTAGGCTCCAACATGCTATGTATAACACTGAAGATTTTGCACCTATATTTACTATCATTCATATGAAGCACTGTGTCCCTCTTCAACAAACCCAATTAGAAATGTACAGTTTTAACACAGAACGTGTGTGATGTGCCAGAAAACTCTTCACACGTGTCACGATTGAGATACTACAGTTTATTGGAGACTATGTTAAATATTTTCGCGATTTTCCAGTGTCTCGATATATGATGTATATGCATGTAACTTATACGTTCCTATACTATTCATCCAATTGTGATGAAACTTTGAGTGTAGACTAATTTAGGAAAATACGTGGACAGCTGTACGTGGCCTGCTCGCGCGTCGAAAAACCTTCTCATTTATTCGTTTAACCACAACAAAATATACTGTATCCAAATACACTACAGATTTATAACACAAACTTTTTTCTTTGAGTGGCATTGCAGCGTATGTCGAGTACTCGTACTAAATAAGTTACCGCATTAAATTGAAAACCACGCGTACCGCAAGTCGCAGACTGAAACTAGTGTTTTGTAGGATTGCATGGCATGCAGCACTTGCCGCTAGCATTTCGTAGTTCACTCTTAAATTAAAACTTCTCAGAGTAACCTTTGAAAGAAAAATCCGTGCTTAGCATGCATGTCTCAAGTTATTTTTTTAGCACAGAATTTGCATAAAACTAGTTGTGTGTATCAATATCTTGATTAACCTTTCCAGTCCCACGTAACTGACAGTTACGGGGGTTGCGAATAACTTATATTCTAATGAAGTCTGTACTTTTGTTGGCCCAGTTGTAGTTTCGTAATGGCAATGGGAGACTGGGCTTTGTTTTCTCTAGCCGAGATATGAACCGTTTATATCTTACACATTTAGAAGCTAAGTCAACGAATGTATTCCTTGCAGAGGAAACTATTGACGAAATTGTGCAATTATCTCCACTTTATACACTGTCGGGTCCTGTGCAACATTTATACAAAAATGTGCACATGGACTTAGAATTTTAGATTGGTGACACACACTTCTTGTGTTGCATGTACACATACCAATAAAAGTCGGGAACAAATTGTTTTCATACCACAGAAGACAGTGTTGTAAGGCTGGATCTAACCAAACCAAGACTGCACTCCGTGTATTTCAGAGTGAGTCTGTGTGATTTGTGAATGGTGCTTGCCACTGGCATAGAATACCAACCACATAGGTAGTATTAAAGCAAGCGTAGTGGAAAACATGAATACAGAACATATCAAAATGATTGCAGCACCAAATCGAGGAATAGTAGGGTAGACGCGGGACTGGTACCAGATCCCGGCATTACTGGTGTTGGTGTTCCTTGGTTCCCATGTATTTGTTCAGGCGATTACACGGATGGTTCCTACCAGCATGCCATAGACACTTTCCTCCTGTCTTTCTGATTTGCTGTCCCGTCGACGTTGACGTCGTAATCAACGGAAAGTAAAACCCTTCTTACCTAATTTTTAGTAAATGAATGTCGGTCTGAAAGGTTAGTACATTACACTCGTGTTGTTTTGGGTGATCACTAGGGCCATGATTTTGTGGGGAAAATATTTTCTTTCAGTGCAAATCTGTATATGTGCTTCATGGCCAGTGACCGGGTGTTTTAAATCTCACTAGTCTTGGGGCTCTACTGGCAAATGACAGACGTAGGTTGTCACAATACCTTATCGTGAATTGTTCTGTCAGATGAGAGACGTGTCTGAAGAAAGGCCCACTACCAATAACCACGAAGCACAACTGCCGATGTGCATGTAAGACATTGACACGCAAATATTTTTGTGCCATTTTGTTTCAAACTCGTGGTTCTAGCGATCACACTTTGTCATTTGATAGATATGTTGGAGTCCTTCAGGTGTTTGGTAGAGTCAAATTTTCCACGTAACAGTAGATACGCAGTGGGTAAAATTGGTGTACTAAAACAAGTGGCAACACGTCATGCAAAAAAAAAAACTCATCCTTATCGTTATATAAAAAGCTACTAGAGTCTACACGTCGGGTAGTTGAGTATTGTGAACATTTCAGTCCTGTATTGCCTAAATGACGACTAAGAAATTTTGGTATCAACACATTTAAAAAATTGCTCTCCTTCACTGTTTTTATTTTGTCGTCAAAATTCTACTACAGTACCCATAGTATCATATAAATCTTCTGTTTCCTCGTCTGTGGCAGATACTAAGGCGAAGGAGTCGCGATGGTTTGATGAAGATTATTATTTTTTTTATTGCCTTTTTCGTCTCGTCGACAGCGAGGTCATTATAGGAGGTTCAACAACACAAGGACAAGAGTCGCTCATCCAAGTATTCGCAAGGATCTATTTCGGGGAATCTTGGAAAACCGAAATTAGGATGGACGGAGCCGGTAACCGAACCTGGATCCTCCTAATTGCTAGTGCACCGTGTTACCGTTGCGGCACCACACATGGTGGGATGACTAAGAACGCGTGGTGCGTGGGGTGAGGACGTAGTATTGCTGAAGTCCCGGGACTCGCCGACTTATTATTTCGGCGTCGAACATTTACTAGCACTAGCGAAGATTTTGTAGGCCGATGCACAGAAATATCAGAATTCATATTACGGTAAATCCTATAAAATAGTTTTTTTATATTGTTCATGTGTATATAGTGTTTCATCGCGGGGAAAAATACTGGGTTACAATGTATTATCTACGTGTCTGATGTTCTGTAACGTTACTCGTGAACGAGAATTCTCGTACGCCAATACTGATAGTTTGTTATTCGTCTGTAATCATCTGAACCGTCTCATGTTATCGTCGTCCAATCGTATTAAGCGCAACATGCTAGAACGTCGCTGAGACTACTTTGGCACTAACGATTATGGCTATTTTTCACTCTCTCTATTAATGTGTTATATGAACAATACAAGAATGTTGTTGTTCTCTATGCATAGAGACATGAACTTTTCGCGAAAAGAATTTTGCCCCACTTTGTTCCAGTA
>PNEQ01119436.1:71404-86764 GCA_003012365.1 Medauroidea extradentata
TTCTCATTTGACTGTACCAATCACAATAAGGTTACTGTAACACCACACGTCTGTGATTTGCGTGTAAAACCCCACGACACACGAATGTCAAAACATCCAATCTCTGACCGTGAAGCAAGTCTGCAGACGTGCACACAAGTCACTGACACAAAGTGAGGCAAATTTCTTTTCGCGAAAAGTTCATGTCTCTACCTATGCAATTATTACGGCCGTGAACTTTTCCATGAAAAGAATTTTGACCCAGTTTGATTCAGATCTTTGCGTGCACATCTGCAGATGTGCTTCATGGTTATTGGCACAGTGTCTTGTGAATTTATGTCTCTCATCTGACTGCGCCAATCGCAATACGAGGTTCCTGCAACACCACACGTCTGTGACTTGCGGATAGAACCTCAAGATACGTGACAGTTAAAACATCCAATCACTGACTATGAAGTTAAACTGCATGTGTGTACACAATGCGTTGAACCAAACTGGGGTAATTTTATGGCGCCAACCGTAATTAGGGATGATGATTTATCGCGGAAAAACTTGACCGTTTGCTGGGTTTCAACGAACGTTCAACTTATCTAAAGATTACTGGCTTTCATTTGTACGTGAAGCTGTTGCCCTATTTGACTAAGCCGATAAGAATCCCGCTATTGTTATATTTTATGCCTATTATTAGTCTGCCGACAGCTACGTACGCTGTGTCAGACACATATCTCGCAATCACACATGTTGCAAGAAGTCGTAAGGGATATGTTGACACAAAACATTTTCGCGATATATCTACCATCAATAGAGATGGTGGTATATCGCGAAAATTATTTGTGCCAACATACCATTGAAAACAACGTAGTTTCTTGTGATATGTATGATTGGGTTATATGCGTTTGACACGACGTAGCTGTCTGTAGACCAATAATAGATACAAATATTACAATAGCAGGGTTCTTATCGGATTAGTCAAATAGGGTAACAACTCTACACACAAACAAAAGCCAGTAATCTTTGCGTAAGCTGAACGTACGATGAAACCCATCAAACAGTCAAGTTTTCCCGCGATAAACCGTCATCTCTAACTATCATCTGTAGTCATAATATATTTATTTTCGCTGGTGTGTACTATTCGGCACCAGTGCGGTCCGCACGTGTGATTGTCCCGTGTTTGTGGGTGGAAGGGTGGCGCTTCTGTCCGCGCGCGCCGGTCCAACGAGTCTGGTCGCCCAGCGCCGAGGCTAGCCCCTCGTGATTAATGGCTCGCGATAATTACTGCGGTCCGGGGTTCCAACCCTCCTCCAACCCCCCAGTCTTCCTTCGCGCGGAAAACGCGCCGAGGTTAATTACGCCGTAACCTTCCACCCTTGCAAGTCGATATACCTACTCGTGGTTCCACCAATATTTCTTGCACGTGCGATTTACTGTGTTAACAAAATGGATGAAGAGTGTATTACCACTGTTCGCAAAGGGCGGGAGTGGGGATGTTTGTTTGCCCTACCCTTCCTTCCTTTCTTGAGTACAGTAGATGTTGTCAGGTGAAGACAAAGGAATTTTGATGTAGGGTAGAGTGAAAATCTGGCTATGAAATTCTGTTTTAAAAAAATCTAGTGTTGTGATCCAACATTCTGTTTCAGTTATCAAAACAGCCTTATTTAATGTACTAAATTTATTACGCATATTATGGTCAAGTTATTAGTTTCCGGGAAGGTTGTAACAAACCGTGCTTAATACGAAATACTCGGTAATGTTCCAAAATTAGCTATAGCTTTATCAGTAAAAAAAAAAAAACTCAACGTGGACTTTTCTGATAGATATATATATATATACATATACATAGAGAGAGAGAGAGAGAGAGAGAGAGAGAGAGAGAGAGAGCTGCTTACCAGGAAAACTTCCTAGAACATAGTCAGACAAAAACATTAAAATACTTCTTCATTTAAACACATTTTCTTCGTGCTTGGCAGATTCTGTACACAAACTAAATTGACGGCTAAACCCAAACCTAAAAATTGCACACACAGGTTGACGTAGCAAGGGTAGCTGTAAGGTTAATCGTGTTATTTATAATATGTAAAATTTATTGTTTACCGTGAAAATATCTTGAGCCAACATACCCTTGAAATGGTAGTATTTTTTTGTATCATATATGACTGAACGATAACTGTTCGACACGACAGATCTGTCTACAGAGCAATCACTGTTGACAGATATAACACTAGCAGAATTATCATTGGCTCTGTCAAATAGGGTAACAATTTCACGTAGCTACAGGAGAAAGTGAGTAGCATAAACAAAGTTTCCGATATGCCGGACTAACGCTGAAACCCACCAAATGATCAAGTTTAGCAGCGATACATTACAAAATTTAAATATCAATCGTTTTCATTGCTGTATCATAATAGGTTAAATGCAAATTCAAACACATTTGACAATATTTCGTGGCGTTTAAGTAGGTATCGGTTACCTTGCCGCATTGCCAAAACCACTGCATGTATGTTACGAGCATGCTGATCGGTAAAGTATAAAATAACGAATCAGTTTGCGTGGTCATGGGTTCAAGTTATCATGTTCTTTATTGGGTTCTGTTGTACAACGTTTTAAAGTGTTGGCTTCTGTAAAGGTAGTTTGGAGCTGGTTTGCTTTTAGCTACCTGGTGTTTTGTAGGAACGTTGTTAATGCAAGGAAAAAAAAGTATGTCAAGGTTGAGTGCAATTGATGTTGACGTCTGTGTACCGTATCGTTCGCCAGTAAAGAAACTATAAAGTAGATCGACGAACGAGGAGAAAGGAGCCAAGAACACGCAATGAGGCAAGAGTCGGCTGCTACTCGCTTTAAATGCGTTGCAGTTTATTCATAAATGAAATATGTCCATATTCGTCCATTCCGCCAATTCAGGTTAAAAAAAAGCCTAAGATGAGACTGAAGTGGCACTGTCAGAGCAGCCTGCACATTACAAACATTGTTCGGAAGGCCCTTAATATCTTAAGACTTTCCACCAATAAAATATGTTATTTAAGTTCTATAGTGAAAACATTTTGCGGAAATGCGACACGAGATACAATTTTACTATTATTATAATCTTCATCATTATATAACGAGCCTTCACTATCCCGCCACGTCATCCTTTCTCAGTCTGTGGGTACTCCGGCATGCATTACTCGCTAAGTACAAAACAAGGAGGTGAGGATTGAATGTGTCTCAAGACTGAGTGTAATACACTACCGTATATTGACTGTTTGTTGGAGTAGAGGAGGCATACTTCGTAGCAGGACAGGGTTGTCTTGAGGCTACGGCTACAAGTGAGGGCGTGACTACACCCCGAAAATAAGGTAAGGGCCCAGAAAAATGTGTGGTTTATAGTAGGGTACTGGGAAAAGATGTGCGACAGAACGTGCAGGGAATAACTGATGTTTGATTGGTTGGATATCAGGAACTGAGGAATTAATGTAAAATAAATCATGCGTGGACATTTGTGAAAATGAGGTGACTGGGTGAAATAAAACACGAGGGACTACCCCTTCCTCCCCCTCCGACATCACTTCATTCGGACCGGTGAGGAGGCGTAATCTTGCTGAAAATATTAACACGTCCTTGAAGAATACGCGCCCAGACCATCATCGTAGTTTTGCCCAACACCTGGAAATTTTAATGTCACTTTGTTTCATCACCCATCCGGGTGTTGTGCGGCTAGGTATGAATACAGGCCACTGTAGTCGACCGAGGGAGTACTTTTTGTGGAGTTTTAGTTTGTACGTGGAAGTGGCGGAGACGACCTCAGCAGCGGAGACAACAGTGAGGAATAAGACGGCGACGGCAAGGAGTGTGGCGGGACCAGGGCATCAATAGGCGACAATGTCAATGTTTGGACGGTGCATTTGCGACTCACACGGACGGACAGGTTAGACTATTCGTGAGTGAGTGGGTACCGGAACCAGTCTTTTTGAGTGGACTTATAGGACTTACTTGTGCGAGAGGGACAGACATTAACTGTGTGCTTCGAGTATGGATATTGGATATTAGGGGTATTAACTGTAAATATTAATTTAAACTATAAATTTATATATTGTATTTGTTAACATGTAATTGCTGAATGTTATAGTTCATTTTAATAAAGTTTGAAATAAATTATGAAATTAAATTTGATTTTATTCATTTTTGTCTCCAAACTCGAAATAACCAGACTGAGTCCATGGAGCCGATTTATTATTGCTATATTATGGGTGGAGCGCCAAAATTGCCGGTAGTGGAATTAAATACCCACACACAGACGTGCAAGTGTCACGTGATGGGTGCAAAGTGAGTGCAAAATTGTTGTAAATATGTGGTATACTTCAGCGCAGGCCCATTTGTTTTGTTCGCACATACGTAGTCGATAATACGTGCGTTGCAAATAGATTGTAATGCTATTTAATCAAGGCTCAGGACAATAAACTTGTAACAATACTAGCTGAAGTTAAGGGGGATTGATCCCTGTCAGATTGGTTTTACGGTTTTTCTTATAAGTCAGGGAATAAACACGTTGTTTTACTTTTTCCACGCTGACAAGGCATAGTTTATTGTTTCATTCACTTTTTTGGAATCCATATGTTAATTTTGCGGCCTCTGTAGTCGCTCCCGTAAATAAAGCAATTTTTCCTTTTCAACTGTTTCCCGTTGCAAAATAATGAAATGGTTCCAGCAATTACAGAAAATAGATTACGTTTGTATCTATGACTTGTGACAAAAATTTTGATACATTGACTGGAACAGATGTTATCGAGAAGAAACAGATAAATCCAAGGTGGTAGGGATCAATACCCCTTAAGCAGACTTTTTCAACATATCACAACTGTTGAAACAGAGTGAGGTGGTACAGTGGTGCTGACGCGGTGGTCTCACTGGTTTCGAATCCAGGTCCGGTCGTCAGCAATTCTGTTTCCCGAACCTACTCCAGACGACTGCTAGGATAGTAGCTTCCCTTCCTGTCTGTGATCGTCTAAAACGTTAGTTCATTCTGTAACGACGTCGACGACGAAACGACAGGCCATTCCCAGCCAACTAACTATGTATATTTGACAGTAAAACAGAAGCCGCTGATATAATCTGCGTGTGAGAGCGTGTCTGGATCAGATATAGTCACACGTCTAGAAGTGACTTCGTGAGAATCTGCGTGTAAGTGGAGAGCACGGCAAGATGGAAGCAAAGGAGGAAGATTATTTAAATTAACACATCGAGTTCACTTCTCAAGAATCGAGAAATTCTGTAGCTGTCAGCGATACCTTGCCGTGCGAGTGTTCTGAAAAGTGAGGAGGGGTAAGGAGAATATTTATTTATATATTCTTAAAAATTTCCACACCCGGTCAAATATTTTCGGTAAGCATCGCATCACATTTTACAAATAAATGAGCTGGCAAGCAGCCGAACTATAACATTGCTGATTTGAACCCTTTTTCTATTATAGTTGCAGCATTTTCGCTCACTACTTAAGATTTTTACCAATGCACGACATTTACGAAAACTTTATACTAATTTTAATATCATAAAAGGTGGCAGATGCCTTAAACACGTTACATATACGGAGGGACAGGAAAATTTCGTGAATTCAATAACCAGTTGTATAGCTATCCGCTAACTCTTAACAGTGTGTGGTAGATAAATAAACGCTGAAAACATCCGTTGATTTCTACGCTTTTTTCGAAGCCAGTATGGATAAAATACTCTATGACAATTTTAGATAATGGTATTTGCCAACAATATGAGTAAATATTTATCCAAAATTACTAATTCTTTACGCGTGATCTCTTGCGCCGCAGTTAAATGCACGAGGTTCCGGCGTCAGAGATTGTGCCTCAGAAGTCCGTAACACTGGAAACAATTTTGTTTAAAACGTTGGCCAAAACTAACTAACTAGGATTGCTATTGTTTAATTTTCGCAAATTGGATTAAAAAAACCTACAGGTATAGATTAATGCCTTTAGCGTTGAATTATGTACCACGCCACCTCGGTGTTAAAAGGGCCTTAAAAACCCTTTAACATCACAATCAGTTTACTGTTATCACTGAAGTTCCAGTTAACGATTTGTTTCTGACTGACGAACCTGCAAATCAGTTACCAGGCAAGTGATTTTTCACTGAGAATTAGGGAAAATCACTTTGATTTAGTGGCTTTTAGTTAGCGAAACTGTCAACACGCTTTCAGTAACTTCATATGCTCATTTTTGACAGAAACTACTTTAATTCCACCGAAGTTGTTAATTTCTCATCGATTCAAGTTTAGAGTGTAACAAGTAGCCTAGCTGCCTCCACGTGTTTCGCGAGCTATCACTAGAGGCACGATTATTTCGCGTATTCTTCTGGTATCAGCCTAGACTTCTCAGTCCTGTACACTCTCTGGCCGAAGTAGATTATACATTGGCTGCTAACCGTACAAACGGGTAGCACGCGATATCGTCACGAATTATTTTGTTACACATAACTGGCTTGAAGTCGTCAAAGGTGTGTCGAAACAACTGCCGTCTAATCACGGATGTGAAAATGAATTATAGGTACTTGACGTTCAACTTGACCTAGACTCATTACGCGAAATACTCGTACCTCTAGCTATCAGCTGTCAATGCCACCCCTCTCGTGAGTATAGGGCGTACCGAAACTTTCTCAAGAACAACGATCCTCTTGCCGTCCCGTTGTACCATAATTAGAGATGATGGTTTATTGCGGGCAAAATTGACTGTATGCTGGGTTTCAACACACGTTCAGCTTACCACAAGATTACTGGCTTTAGCTGTACCCTGTTTGACTGAGCCAATGAGAATTCCGATATTGTAATATTTGATGCCTGTTATTGGTCTTCAGACAGGTACGTTGTGTCAGACTACATCACCCAATCATACATGTTGCAAGGAATTACACAGTTTTTAAGGGTATGTTGACTAAAATTGTTTTCGCGATATACCGTCATTTCTAACCATAATATTTTTCCGCTCTATAATATTTATTTAATTTACCTCGTTTATGCAGCCCGACATCCCGTGCCCACCATATTTTGCAGTGCTGGTTACTTAAGGGGTTATGCCCCGGCACAAAAACAACGAATAAATATGCTTCCAACCTAACAATAGTGTATACTGTTTAATACGCACAGAGTGATATTAAATTACGGAGGATGAAAAAAAAACAATTGAACGTTTAAATAACTAAGTCTGGTTATTATATAGTACTGTAAAACCGGAATTATTTCCTACTGCTACGACACTGTTAACTATACAGTGGAGGCGCAGCCGGGGGGTGGGGTTGTGTGTGTTATCCCCCCCCCCCCCAGCCTATCGGAGAAAAAAGTCAGAAAAAAAAATCTACAATGAACAGGCGGACTGTTTAAGTTTATTTTAAATAAAAATGTTTTAAAATTTGTCTTTTAAAATTTGAAAAGATATCAATTATATTCTGTACCTACTTTATTTGTACAATGAACAAAAATGATGTGTGTATATGTATGTGTGTGTGTGTGTGTGTGTGTATGTATATATATATATATATATATATATAGAGAGAGAGAGAGAGAGAGAGAGCTAGACAGCAACCCCCCCCCCCCTCAAAACCAAGTCCTGGCTGCGCCACTGCTATAGATGGGAATATTTCGCGAAATCAATGACCCTCTTGATAGAATCCATTGTCCTATGCATACTCAAGGCCCGTCTATTCGTTCATTGTCTGCTGTTCCACTGAGTAGCAGCTAGTGGGCAAATGTTGGGGGCTTGAGTATATGTATAGGAAATTTGATTCTAACATGCAGGTAATTGAATTTGCGAAATTTTCTCATCACTACTGTTAACTAACCAGCCAGCCAATGACGGACGTGAGAGCTCAGTGTCAATGTTTATTTCTGCTGCAACCTCATGCTAAAGCGACCGTGGAGTCTGTTCCAACTGTCTCCCTATTGGTTATTAATTTTTGTTATCTTTTCTGCGCACCCGCTCTGCTGAGGCCTACTTTCCTTTCGTTTCCCCGACCCCTGTGACAATTAGTTTAGATTAATTGGGGTTAGTTTAAAACATTAGAAAACCCTACGCTCTAATTCAAAGGGCTTGTTAGGCTAGAAAAAAGACAATACGGCATTACTCCGCGACTCGCGCATGCGCAGAAACGATGCGCGCGCGGTTCAAACCAGCCAATAGGGTGAGATCTACACCAGCCTACAACCCTACGTGAAGTATTGCCTTCCGACGGCTGGCCGCCTGGCATGGGCAGGGAATCCCAGCTGGTGAGGCAGTCAGAAGGGGAAGAACCTTCCCCCAGCTACCCCCTCCACTTCCCCCTCCTCCTGGCCTAACTAGATTCCCGCCCGACTTCCCTCACTTCCCTCCCCGACACAGTACTGGCGCTCCTCAATCAATAGACAGTGGCGGCTCTGGGACCAATTACATGCCCACTTTCCTCCTAACACCGTTTGCATACATTTGCGAAGTGCTGCTGGGAAAGAGGAGGGGCAGGAGGAGGCGAGGGCGCCCGCCGCGTGGCAGCGCCACAGTCGCGCCGTTTTTACCGCCAGGGACTTTTTATTTCGCCCGCCGCTTTCCTGCTATTGTTCTCTCTCGCCTGCCTCGTCTCCAGTTATGCATTTAGCCAGGACAGGAGTGGCAGCGGAGGAGGGAAAAAACATGCAATGCTTCGATTTTCTTTTCTCATGGAAAAATATATATAAATGTCAGTCTTAAATTTAAATAAAAAAAAATCCTCTGCGGTTGGTCGTGCCGCCGAATAGCCGTTTACAGTAAGTTCATGCGGCCCGATTGATTTTCACAGTTGCTAGCAGCTATCGAAGAGTATGCGTACTTTCTACGGTAAATGAAGGCGACTAAAAAAACGCAGTTAGTATTGGTATATTTTTTTGCCTGAAGACAGTGTGGTACAAAAATACCGCTGAAAATTTGTTTTAAATTATGCTGAAATTTTATATTCACAATAAGAGAAAAAAAACCATCGTATGAAACAACTAATATGTTGTCAGATGTTAACGTTCTTTGCCGTAGTACTTTGTGCAGGAATCGAAGTTACAAATTTATGGATTGTTCAAAGAATGTTAATTCATGTAGAGAGGCGGGAAAAAATTGCGTGTTCACTGACATGTAGGCTAGCCTCCAAGAACATGTATGTAATCAAATGTACATTATTTGCTCACTGGCTGCTCGATGACGCAGTGATATGGGCCTGCATTTAGTCGCTTCTGTACTATTGGCTAAGCGACTTCCAGCAAGTGTCAAGTAAGCCACGGGCTAATTACGGAATTGGCACGAACTTACAGTTGCTGAAATTATAGCTTGTGGCCTAAAGAAAAAGCGAATTTTTCAGGTCTTTATTAATGTATAATTAAAGCAGAGTACCAATCTCGGGGGCTAACATTTATTAATTATTAGAGACGGTGAAATTTCGTGAACTCAATGACCTGCATGTTAGAATCAAATATCCTATGCATACTCAAGCCCTGTCTATTCGTTCATTGTCTGATGTTCCACTGAGCAGCAGCTAGTGGACAAATGGTCGGGACTTGAGTATGCATAGGATATTTGATTCTAACATGCAGGTTATTGAATTCGCGAAATTTCACCATGTATATTTATTATTACACCCGGAAATGTCACGGGTTCAGCTACAAGTCTGGCTAGACTCCACACTCCTGTGTCTACTGCCCTCAGCTACTTGTTATTGGTTGCTACTCCAGTCAAGGTCAGTTATACATCTGATCAAGTATTTTCACGCAGGATCGCCTTTGGTTCAGAGTCCTCAAGGACGAATACTACAGATGTCGAGCCAATCGTGAAGGTAACTGACGTGTATACGACCTCGAGGTCTAACTTCTTCTTGAAAGTCTCCTTAAATCGAAATAATGGTAGGAAATTGTTTTTAACGCTATTCTATGCAGAGGTTTAAGTCAATTCAAATGACAGGAATTTTTAGCAAACGTTTTTAAAACTAATATATTCCTTAGCTGTCTGCTACACTCTAAAAAAATTTGTAAAATTTACAAAGATTTTCTTTGTGAAATCATTAATTTATAAAGTTACAAAGGTAAACTTTGTAATACTACGAAGGAAATCTTTGTACCTATGTACCGACAGTTCCTGAACTGTAATTTTTCTTTTGTAAATGACAAGGCGCGTCTGTGTCGTAGATACAAACTTTTGTAATTGTTGAAAAATTTTCCTTGTAAAATCATTAGTTTATAATGTTATAAAAAGAATTTTGTTTGCAAAAAAATTAACTTAGAAAAAATTTTAAATCGTAGGTTCGCCGGAAATTATTTAATGCAAAGGTCACGACCTCTGGAAAGCATTTTTCTGGAATAAAGTGAATGTTTATATATTAATTGCGTTCTTTAAAATAATCATTACTGGACTGTACATTGAATGAATACAAACAAATAAAGAGTAAAGAGTACATAAGTCACAGTCGTCTAGAGGTAAGATGTGTAGTTACTAAACCGCGGGGAGAGTGGGTCGAAACTTAGTATTCCAATTTTTTTTTTATTTTCAAAATAATTTCGTGTAAACGTCCTTCACTCAAAAGTTATTTGATAAATAAGTTCAGTGTTATTTATGAAGTACAATGAAGATTTTAACTAATTTTTTCCTTATTATAAAACAAGGCTATTCCTTGTAATAAAATCCAAAGTATATGTTTTGTAAAATCACAAGGACAACCATTGTAGTTTTACAAGGAATTTATTTGGGAACAGGGTTTCCAAAGATTTTCTTTGTAAAAGTACAAAAAAAAATTACAGTATATCGTTTACATTGACAGTTGGTAGAGCAGGGGGCACGTGTGCCAGCAAGCAGCATGTGATGGCAGTGCAGACAACTTCCGCAAACAAACCGTGCCTCTGAGAACATAATTCATCAAGCGTCTACATTGGGGTACAATTTATGCAACCGAGCGAGGTGGCAGAACGACAACATGTTAGACTCACATTCGTCACGACCCGGGCTTGATTACTTGCTACGGTAATTTTGATTTAGGGTTGCCGTGTTTTCGCGAACAGCTGGAATGGTTTCTTAACAAAGGCCGTGGCCGATTCCTTTCCCAGTTCCTGTATTCGTGTTTGTTTGTGTGTCTTCGTCTCTAGGTACTGATCTAGGGGTCGACAAAACGTAAACGCCCACTTATCTTGACCTTTTTATATGCAGGTGGCTGTATGTGAGGACTAGATTTTACACATTGTTTTATGTGTGTTACCTTGTTTTTTATTTCCTATCAAACTTCATACATATCGAAGTTGTGCCATCGATACCAGCAGTCTGCACGGTGAACTGAAAGATTTCCATGGATGTATACCATCGCGATCGCTTACTGTTGAACCACTATAAAACAAAAGAACATATTGTATTATCTGTTGTCAGAAAAAATATAATAATGTACAGTTCCGGGAAGGAATATTTCATTTACATTACTAACATACATTATACATTACAAGAACAAAGTTAATCCCCTGGAGCAAATTCACGAGTGGGGATCGGATATCTTACACATTTAGTACAGTCAAGATTTTGCCGCGAAAATATTTCTACCCCACTTCGTTTCAGTGTCTCTCGTGCACATGGGCAGCCTTGCTTCATGGTTATTGGCAGCGTGTCTTTCTTCAGACACGTCTCTCATTTGACTTCACCAGTCAGAATAAGAGTATTGTGATTCCGTACGTCTGTTATTTGCCAAGGCAAGTGAGAGCAAAATAATCCAATCACAGACGATGTAGTAGATCAACAGATGTGCACATGACGCATTGAAACCAAATGTTGCAAAAACATTTTCGCCATAAATCGTGCCTCCAACAATTAGCTTAACCTATGTGTAATTGGATGGCGCAAACGAAGCCCAAACCTGGATAAATCTGCCAACCATGCACAGATTGGGGAAATTATGAAGAGTTGATAAAACCATGTACATGCAAAAATAAATAAATTCTGAACTTGAAATAAAAAAAAAGTTGCTAATATTCTGAATTTACTAAAAAAAAATTCAAATGCTGTTTTTTTACATCATTTGGTGTAGCACAATACCCTTTCTTTGGAGTAAATTATTTCATTTATGTAAGGCAGTTGGTTTTATGCAAGTTTCGACTTGGGCATGCCATTATACAAAAATTAGGAAAGGTAAAACCTGTTTCGTTACTGTACAAAATGATTACAATGCATGTCTACAAAACAAACCATATATCGTACAATTATAAGACTTATGACTGAATTTATTTACTTGGACATACTCCATTGCGAAATAAATGACTGTCAAAAGAAAACTAAAAATAAGACAAGCAAACATAAATAAGCAGAATATACTTTAGTCATCAGGATACATACACAACATGAAATTCCAAAACTGGAATCTGGTCTCATCGTTGTGTTGTTTGCTGTATTTCTGTTTGTGTTTTTGTTTCGTCTCATCGTTGTGTCGCATATCAACTTAGCTCTTTTTATATTTTTGTTATTTCTTTTATTTTCTGTTTTGTTCCTTGTTTTATCTGACGATTTTTGCGAGTATTATAATTTTTTTAAATACTGAAAGAGAACAGATATTGTAAAACCACTACGTAGATTTAAAAAAAAATGATTTTATTATATCGCCTAAGAATTTCAAAGTAAATAAATGTATAATTTTTCTTAGTTATTTAACTTTAAAATTATCTTCAAGCCAGCAATAACCAAAATTATATGATTTCGTGATGGGTGGCCATTGGATGCAACGTAATGATTTAAAAATGTCGAGTATTTTCAAACTTAAACAGCGATTCCGTGTAACTTTTAGCACATTAGATTTTATTCGATAACTTTCTTACATTAATAACCGAACTGTGTTGTATTTTTTTTATTGGGTATTGAAACGCGTTTCTTAAAATTGTCGTGCGACCATTTAATTCTTCATCTAGTTTGTTAGTGAAGATTCGTATATTTTACTTTAAGCCATTTTTTTTTAAACTGTTAAATGACTAGTTCATAAATTTACATAAAATAATAACACAACACATCCTTAGATAAGTTTTCAAACAAGAATTGTTTAAGGTTATACATACGACCACTGACATAATTGCTGAGCGAAAAAGATAGAAAAAAAAATCCATGGAAGCCAATACAAGAAAGTTATGCAAGTTGTAATGTAAGCGTTATTAACAAAATTATTTCCATAAAGCTGTCTTAAATTATAATGAATGCTGTTATAATTACGTATTTCGGTAACTATGGTACATTTATTTTAGGACTATTTTTTTTCATGTTGGTACTGCGATTTTACTCTGATTTTTAAGAATCGTTTCTACTAATGAAGTTATGGCAGCTTATGCGTAAAGCTTTTACACGTGCCTTGCAAATTTTGATTGAATTATAACTAGCAGTAACTAACAGAAGAGCAGATGTTCTGCGTGGAACTGCGGAGCCTGCAGTTTCACACGCAAGCAAACTGTACGACATTCAGTCTCTAGCTTATGAGAGGCAGGCGGGGGAGGGGGGGGGGTAGGTGGACAGCGCGAGCATCGGCGCTTATACTCACGTGTTCAAATAACGCGCCTATCGCTGGATTTAGAATGGGAAAAAAAAGCGTAGACTAAAACAGTCATCTGCGATCCCCGCATACAGGAATCGAAATTTTAAATGCCGTATTTGAAATGAAATACAAACACTATTTTATACTGAATGTGTATACAGTTTATTTCGTTTTCCAGGCTCGGCCGTAAAGGGAAGGTGACGGGGTTGGTTGGTGGAAGGAGGAGGGAGGGGGGCACGTTTATTTGCATATGTACAATTCCCATGTTTTTGGCAACATGCATGTAAGGCTCTAAACAAATATTCCCGATAAAAACTTTCATCCCCGGTGAAACTTTTTTTCCCCCGTTCCCCAAAAGGGATCGTTTCGCCCAGTGGGAATGTTTACATATTGAAAACTAGGTAGGGTTTGGTGAATTTAGGGGTTGGGGGTGGGGGGTGAGGGGCAGCGTAGTGTTGTTGGCGATATTCGTTTGTTCCGACGCTCTTCTGTTGAGCGGCCGCAGCGCTGTCGTGGTAAGAAGTTTAAATATGAAACAAGTGAACTGTGCCAATGGGCTCAACGCCTGGTTTCCGAGCTAACCCTTGTGATGAGTGTAGATAAAGGGGGATGTGGGGGCTGGTCCGTAGTGAGAGGAATTTTCGGGTGTAGCTGCAATCGATTCCTCCCGCCCTGCCGAATATTATCCGACCCCTGACTGTTGAGGGGGTTGGGGTCGCGCGGTTGTTAGGCGGTTGTTGGCTGGGAGAGGGGCGAAGGGGGGCGGCACTGTGTGGGGGAGGCTGGATGCAGGAATGTACGGCAGGGAACAAAAGACTCGGGGGGTGCCGCGGAGCGCGAGCGAGCAGGGAGGATGAATTTATCAACAGCATGGACGAGAGATCACGAGAGTGCGTGGCTCGTACAGTTACGACGGCTTCTTGGACAATCTGCCATGGTGCTTGGTCCTTGCATTGACGAGCACGTCTCTCGCGAGTGGCGTGCTTTGTCGGCGATCCTCAGCTCACTTGCCCCGCGTGCATAGGTCGTCGAGCGGTGTGCAAGGCTTCGATCGATACGATTTTACTCAAAAACTGACCAACATGCGTCAGCGATATCTTCTTAAAGTTCTTATCTAGATAGGCTGCGTTGGTGTATGTGAGGCACAAACCGATGGAGCATTAAGAGTGACGTCTGTCGGCGTATGTAATGCATTATCGCCTCTACACGCGAACCCAGCAACCGGCGCGCAGAGCTGTACCATTATTCATTTTCCTTTGGGAGTCTTAAGCGGCGACCATATTACTTTATTTGCGATACTTATGGTTCAGATTACCGCGCTTATTATTATTATTGTGTTATTTTTTAATTCGGTTGGAATTTCCCTAGATACGACAGTTTAAAAAAAAGCTGTTTTTAGCTATTTTGAGAGTCTTGAAAATCGTGTTTCCAATAAGCGATGCTAATTTTTTACTGATAGAAACATTGTTTGAAATTTGTTTTCTTTTCATAGATGTACAAACGTAATGCGCGTTGAGATGTTTCTTCCAAATATCATTACTTGTAACTCTCTGCAATGCGATTCAAGCGCAGGTAGATAGGAACCTTAAGGGCGTTCAAGTGGGGAAAAATTCATAATTTTATATTTGTATAAAATAGTGTTAGTTTTGTAGACATTACTTAAGAGTACATTAACATCAAACGGAAAAAAATTAGCTCATCTAGTTTTCCCGTAATGTCACTTCAAAGTCAAATTTTGCATATTTTTACTTCATACAAAACTTGAAAACCAGTAAATATAATGAAATGGAAAAAATCTCATCAAAACTACACGTCACCGTCTACGGCTTGAAGCATATACAAACACATTATAAAATATTTCTGTGTTTAAAATAAATT
>PNEQ01119438.1:0-11462 GCA_003012365.1 Medauroidea extradentata
TGTATGGTTCCATGTAGCGTATGTCTGTTTGAATGTATGAGAGAGTGATTTTATGTACGTATGTCTTTATCGTATGTATGAAATGGTATGTGATTGTAATTGTAGGTTATGTATGTGATTGTAAGTAGCATTGCATGATTGTGTTTGAATGTATCGTATGTAAGAAATGTTGTGTAATTGTAGGTTATGTATGTACGTACGTATGTAGATGTCTGTCTGAATGTATGAGAGAGTGATTTTATGTACGTATGTCTGTAGCATATGTAGATGTACCTATGTCTGTTTCAATGTATGAGAGAGTGATTTTATGTACGTATGTCTGTAGCATATGTGTTGCATGTATATGTTTGAATGTATGAGAACGGGGTCATATGTATGTATGTCTGTAGCATTGTGTTAGTATTGTGTATATGTAGATGTTGTCTAATGTGATTTTATTTAGCATTGTGTGAGTATGTATATATGTATGTATGTAGGTAGGTAGGTAATGTAAACACATTGTGAATATTATTACTTAGTGTTCTTCATATATTTGTCCAGGTCTGTGGCGAAAGCAGTGCTATTTACCCTGCGTTATTCCACTTTTTTTTAACCTGGTAAAAACATCGATATGGCTCTCTCTGCAAAACGTGTCTGTGTACAGAATGTTGGCGAGGCCAGCACGTCTCGTGACGCGCCGACCTCGCCAGCTACTGGTGATGAGCGCTTATCTCCATCTGCGCTCATTTACACGCTCTTGGAAACGGCGTTTGGTTACAGGCTCGTGGACGCGCGTATCAGTAACGATCGGGTTGAAACTGACGTGGATTTGAACATGTTTCTCATCAGGTGTAGAGAGCCCTTCCTGGCTTTACTCTCGCGGCAACACCGTCCCATTAAAGTCTACGTGTCCTTGAGTGGCAAATTTATTAAAGGCAAGTTGGCTGGGGAAACTGCCACTGAAACGTTTCATTTTTCTTCTAAATCACGCGCGCTTCTCGAGTCCTCAGATGCAGGTGAAACATTTGATGAAGAGTTCATTCCCGCACTTACAAACAATGCAATGGAGTTTGCTGGGTGTGGTAGTGGCTGGGCTCTTAACTTACTTTTACAATTGGATGTGCATATATCCCAGCATAGGCCGTTCACAGTAGGTGCTGCGCACACTAAACTCCCTGCGTTTATTGGCAATAGGAAAGCTTGCGTTAATGTAAACTGTCCAACCAACGACTGCTTTTTGTACAGCGTGGTCGCGGGTTTGTACCCCGTACCACGTAATGCTGAGAGACTCACATCTTACCCTGAACCTAGGACAATATTAAAGACGAGTGGTATGACTTTCCCTACAACATTACATCTGGTGACGCGTTTCGAGGAGATGAATGATATTTGTGTTAATGTGTACGCTTGTGTTGACAAAGACACAAATATTATTGACGAAACGTGTGCTAACGAGACTGAAACTCGCATATTTCCTCTTCACATATCTCCTGTGCGAAGAGAGCACCACGTAAATGTTTTGGCACTTCGTGCTAGTGAATGTACTGCCCATTTACACATTGTAACTATTAAAAATCTAGCTCGCCTTGTACACAGTCAGTTGACGAAACATACAGGAAAAATTTGGATTTGAGAGTACTGTCTTCAGTATTTTTCGAGCGAAGACAGACTCACTACACACACTGAACGTAAACAACACTCTGCTGTACGCGCTTCATTCCCTAGCCAGGATGATAAGTGGCTTGAATTCACAAACTTTTCTAAGCAGCATAGAATGGGCTTTGTAGCATATTGCGACACTGAAACTTTTTTGCAGCCCATGGCTACATGTATGCCACAAGATGGTGGTTCTAGCATGACGGTTATGAATAAACACGTACCGTACGCTGCGTCTGTTTTGTTAGTGTGTAGTTACGATGCTAGCAAAACAGAGTACCATACATTTGTGGGTGAGGATTGTATGGAGCATCTTGTGGCTAAACTTATCGAGCTGACAAAATATGTATGTAACATTTACAAGGTAGATGTAGGTAAGAAGGCGCTGACTGCGACCGATAGGGTCCGGCTCGCGAGTCAGACTAAATGTCACATTTGCAAGAAGGATTTGCATAATGCTTCAGACAAAATTGTACTTGACCATGACCACCTGACTGGTGAACTTAGAGGATACGCGAACAACAAGTGCAATTTACAGTTCCATCTTGCAAAGAATCAGCTCGTAGCTGTATTCCACAACATGCAAAATTATGACTGTCATTTTCTCATGCGTCCGCTGGCCTCTTGCTGTGTCACTCAGGCAGACGGCAGCGTAGTTGTGGAAAACCCAGGTGATATTAAAGTCATTGGGAACACTATGGAGAGTTACAAGTGTATCACAAAACATATTCCCTATGGAAACACAACACAAGGAGGCATGCGCACAGTACGACTTAGGTTTATAGATTCTTTTAATTTCATGACAGCGTCGCTGGAAACATTAGCTGGTAATCTAGTGTCGCACCAGCTAAAACTCACCCGTGCGCAGTTTCCAGACGATGCGCAGTTTGATTTGGTGCAAAGAAAGGGAGTTTTTCCATACGACCACGTGCGGTCTATGGAAAATCTATGCGAGACTTCCCTGCCTCCTAGAGACGCATTCTACAATGTAATGAAAGGCGACGGTGTGAGCGAGAGCGATTACATGCACGCTCAGGATGCCTGGAATGTGTTCAACTATGGTAGCTTAATGGAGTATGCCTTGCAGTATTTACACATGGATACATGTTTGTTAGCAGACGTTTTTGAGAATTTCAGGACGGTTTGCTTAGAGGCATACGGTGTGGACCCCACATTTTATGTAACAGCCCCTGCTCTAGCCTGGGACGCACTCTTATCAAAGACACAAGTGCACTTGGAGCTGTTGACCGACCCTGATAAATATCTTTTTGTTGAACGCGGGGTTCGAGGCGGTATTACTCAAGTGAGCAAAAGACACGCAATTGCCAACAATATTTACATGGACGAGGACTACGACCCTTCCCTCCCGTCATCCTACATTTGCTACTTTGACATAAACGGTTTGTACGGTCATACAGTGATGTCGAAACTTCCTTTTGCTAATTTTCAGTGGGTTCCGGAAAATGAATTTTCTCATTGGGATTTCGCCAACATCGATACACAAGGGGACTCATCCTTTTCGCGGAGGTTGATTTGATGTTCCCAGAGGATTGTCACGATGTGCTATCTGATCTGCCACTTGCACCAATCAATGGCGTACCACCAAACAGTTCGACAGAAAAACTTTTACTTACTTTAGAACCACGGAATAATTATATTATACACGGGCAAACACTGAAGCACTACCTAGCGTACAGCGCTGCTCTACAGTCTGTTCACAGTGTATTGCGTTTTGACTAGAGTGCATGGATGGCACCTTACAATAGGTTTAACATTGACAAACGTGCTCAGGCTGCAAACACATTTGAAAAATAGTTTTTTAAGTTAATGTGTAATTCCATTTTTGGCAAGTGCCTTCAAAATGTTCGCCGGGAACGTGATATTCGTGTCGTTTCGCGGTACAACATGATATATGGTGCGGCAGAACTGATTGGGCGTCCGACATTCAAAGGGCGTCAAATCCTCGCCGATGAACTTGTATTGATCGAAATGGAGAAGCTCGACATTACCTTCAACAAACCACTGTACACCGGTGCTGCAATTCTCGACCTTTCAAAATTGTATTTGTACGATTTTCACTACAACTTTATGCGTCAATTGTTTCCTTCGCCCTCCTTACACCTGCTGTATTGTGACACCGACAGTTTAATTTACGAGGTACACTGTCACGATGTGTACGCTCGCATTGCTCCTCATTTGACTACACGCTTTGACACTTCAAATTATGCGCCAGATAATCGTCAAGGTTTTCCATGCATAAACAAGGGCGTCTCAGGCGTTATGAAGGATGAGTGTGGTGGCAACATCATCACCGCCTTTGTAGGTTTGCGCCCTAAACTTTACGCTTACACCCTACAGGACGGGAAATGCACGCGTAAAGCTAAAGGTGTGAAGGGTAACGTGCTGAACACGCTCATGTTTAGTGATTACTTGGAATGCTTGATGCAAAATTCACGAGTCTGGGGCACTCAGTATCATTTCCGGTCGCGCGAACACTGTCTTTACTGAACGTGTAACCAAAGTAGCGTTGTCGGCAGCTGATGATAAGCATTACATCAACACAGACGGTATCACGACTTTGCCATGGGGTCATTATCGTGTGTATTTACCAGACTAAAAAAAGTATGTGGATATCGCAAGACAGAAATACTTCCACCTGCCTGCTTCGCCTGGAGGGTCCGCAATGCGCACACCATGCCCGCTATGCTGTGTGGCCTACTGACTCCGGCTGAGCATCTGTCCCCATCGCCTGGCGGCTAGATGCTATCACATTGGTCTATCTGTTGGTTGGGTAACTACAGACAATCCTATCAGCTGACTGTGTAGCTGTCAGCTGTCTATACATCACGTCTATGTTATACACTACAATCTCCTGATTTACACAACAAGCTGTGTACAAGCTTTGAAACAAGAACTGTGTGTGTTTCACACACAGTGTTATACAGCCAAGTGTATGTGAACTTCAAGCAACGCAATTTGTACGTATACAGACCGCGTTATGAAATTTGCGCTCGCACGTCAATGCTGTTTTACACAGCTAGCTATGTAACAAAACACAATACTTGTTTTTGGTTATCTACCAACCTCTGACTGACTAGAAATCTGTGCGCGCGATAATGCTGTTTTACAGTCATGAACTGTGTACATAACAAATGAAACAAAAAAAAATGTGGATGTGATTTTACTGCTATATATGTATTTTTTGATAAATAAATTGTTATTATTTAAATGTGTGTGAGTGAGTACTTATTTCGTAGCAAAGACCTGCCATTTTTAATGTACACACCTAGGACATCAGCAACCAAATGAGTAACAATAACTGCTGAGCATCGACATACAGTGTTGGAGAAATCTAGGGGGGTGACATTGAGCAGTAAGAATGGAGGGGAGGTTTTATACTAGTAAAGCTTGTCTCCCCTCTTCATTCGAGTAGTGACTGTGCTGGAAGGAGGATGTGTTGCTGCTGGGGATCTGATATTGAAGGTAAGTGATGGAGAGGGTAAGCCTGTTATACACATATGGGGTCATATGTTTTACACACACACTCTAGCGCGATCTTGTAGACATCTTCAAGATGTCTCAAGGATCTGATATACGTCTTGAAGACGTCTTCAAGATGCTATGCATCTTGAGGATGTCTTAGGGCTGTGGGACAAGTATGTGATAAGCCTTATTTTTCTTGAAGATTTCTTCAAGATGTCTTGAAGATTTCTTCAAGATGTCTTCAAGATGTCTTGAAGATGTCTTCAAGATGTCTTGATGTCTTCAAGATGCTATGCATATTATAGACAACTCCCTTTCTCATAACAAACAATACCCACATGATAATTAGGCACTATTTCCTCCAAAAGGGTCCTTTCTTCAAGATGTCTTCAAGATGCTATGCATCATGTAGACTCCCCCACCCCTCGCCAACACACAATCAATACCCACATGGCGCTTAGACACTATTTCCTCCAAAAGGGTAACTTCTTGAAGATGTCTTCAAGATGCTATGCATCTTGAAGACTCCTCCACCCCTCGCCTACACACAATCAATACCCACATAGCGCTTAGACACAACTTGTACCAAAAGGGTCGCCAACCCCTCTGCACACTGCCTCCTCTGCACCCCTCGCCTACATACACACAATCAATACACACATACAGGGCGGGGCTTAAACTCTCGGCCAATCACAGACCTCATGGCACTTAGGTACTATTCGTACCAAAAGACCCCTACAACCAATCACAGCCCAGGACACGCCCCCACAGACAACGTCTTGGCCAATCAGAGCTCTTGCACCCTCATGGGGAGGGGGCGGGCATGTTAACCATATGCATGTTAGGCCAGTTTTGCTCCCTGTTGAGCAGAACATACATTTTCCCCCTACTTCTCTTATCTCCATTCCAGGTTTTCCTTTGTTCCATTATGATTATTAGGGAAACCTGCTTACAAACCCAATTGTAACCACATCCTTAAGACGAATAGCTTTGTCAGTCACATTTATCACTCTACCAGGTAGATTATCAAAGTTTGATGAAAATAAACTTCTTGCATCAAGTACTTCATCAGGCAGGTTACCCCCTCTTCTCATTCAGCTAAATTAACCCTAAGCACCTCACATAATTACCTACACCAGGTATCACAGTTTCACTGGAAGCTGGCAGATTAGTACTGACCTGATAAACTACTGGGCAATTGATAAGTGATGATAATTCTGTTCGTAGCATCAATACCAACACTTTTTCACCTACGCTCAGGACTCCCAGTCGAGTGTCAGTAAAGCATCCTAGTTTTCCTAGTACATTAAGCCCCAATAAAAATGCATATGCGATACCTGCTATGTAACTTGGTGTTCTAAGGTGAGATCACCCAATTTTTGTTTCACAATTTTCATCCCTTTCACTAGTGTTGTCTCACTGGCTACAGATTTTCAAAATCATTGTCCGATATTCCGATCTTTATTGTCTAAATTTTCATTAACGCTGTCTATTTACTTGTCTACATAATAACGAGCACTGACATGCTTCCGATCTACACTGTCCGTTTTCTTTTCTACGGTTCCATTAACACTGTTCATTTTCCTGCTCATTCCCTCTATTAGGGCTCGCAATCCTTACAGTTCACTATTCATTTTTCTTGCAAGCATATACTATTTATCTACCTAAAATTACACAGCTTAGAAAATTTAACATGTTGATCTAAATATCTAATTTAAAAAACCTTATTTATTTATATATTTTAAGCAAGTGCTTCATCCCTCTTATGTCACCAGTGTTACAAGTTGACCAAGGTACACTGAAGAATAAAGGTCTTACATTAAATACATGAAAATAAGTAGAGCAAAGCCTAATCAATTTACAACTATCTACACCATAATGTCTGAATGGCATTCATGATCCATCACTGTTAAATAAATAGTTCTATAAAAGTAAAAAGTTCGTTACAAGTTGATAAACAAAACAAATAATTACAGAATACATAAATGTTAAACAGTTAATATAAGTAACAGTCCTCTATACAGGTTATCTCTACATGAAATGTCTCTCTGACCATTCACAAACTGTTTACCTAATATCTTAGCTCAGAAGGCACCCTGATAGTCCTCTGAAGTTCCGAAACGCCATCGTCGACACTACTCCTCACAGCAAACAATATCGCCGAAAACTCTTGAATGCAGCTTGCAACCCATCACTGTCACCATGACACACTCGCACACAAGACCCATTTCGGCAAAAACGCTCTCAGACAGTGGCACAGGTACCTTATATAATCTTACTCAAGAGTCCAGAAATCTCGTGGCAACTCTCTTTCTCGGAGCACCGAGAAAAAAGTCAGATCAGGGTCAAAGTACAGTCGGAGAGCAGTTAGTAATCACAAGAATTCTCTAGGCCGTGATATCTACTTTTATCTGAGTCTTTACGAAACTCGAGTCTTGCGTACAGATGCCTGCCGCGGCATGTCACATAGTGCGCGCCGAGGTTCTGCCGTCACTGTATTAAATTATTCTGCTCGCACGAAAGTCGCGGCTTGCAAAACTGTGATCGTTTTGCACACTTTACATTTAAAATGACTATAAATGAAAAGAAATTAATATAAAATGTAAGGAAGTTAAAAAAGCTAACAAAGATTTTTAACGTAACAAACATACAGTGAAACAGAATATGGATATATACATCTCAGAGGTTCGTCCATAATCTAACGGAAGTCGTGGCTGGTCGACAGATAGAGGAAAGCATGCTTTTCGCATGATACATAGTTGGTACTGTAGTATATTTATATTTGAACGACTTTCTGTTGCTTTTATCCTGCGTGAAAGAGTGACTCATGTTCATTACTAACATGATGCTCAGCTGACGATACATACAAAACATATATCTTATATCTATATATAGAAGGATATTATGGGAGTCATAAATACCCCGATAGAAAAATAATACTATAATATTATAGTTTAAATTATTTTATCAGTGTTTACAAAGTGAAAACGTTAATATTGTTGAGTAAAATATTTTAGTTTAGTAATAATTTAACTTACAAACTGTAGTTAACTTTTAAACACTTAAAAAAAATACACACAAAATGAAAGTTACAAAAGATGTTGATGTTGCGTAGATACAGATCTCCATGTCTTAAAGGCGGGGTCTGTCAAAAATACTGACTTTACTGTGAACAAATTAGTGTGCACAGTAATTTATTTAGAAAGGGTAATCTCACTTAAGTACTTATGTATGGAAAATTGCCATACAATACTTATTTTCAAATATGTTAAGACATTTCTTTACCTCACTATTAAAAAAGCAGCAATTTTAAGAGCAAGATTCTAATAAAAATGCTTACGAGATCTAAAGTTATATCGTACACAGATCCTAAATATTTGTACAAATACGATAATTTTTGCATGTCTGGCAACACTGCTGGTACTACAAATGTGTTCTGAACGACTAGTTGATTCAAGTTATCTGAGTGAAGTCTATGCTGCTTGCAATCAGAGCATGTATGTGATGTCACCTCACAAATGATTTCTGTGTAGTTTTACAAACGTTTGTGAATTTACAAAAATTATATTCTAAATGTATTAAAGCTACAATCATTTTTTTTGTAAAAAAACTTACGAAAATTTGTAGTAAACCAAAATCATAGGTTCGTCAGTTATACACAAATTATTTCCTCTGGGATGCATTTTTTGGGATAAAGAAAAATATATTCATTTCGTGCTTCAGAATTGAAACTCAATTTCACTAAACTGTACACTGAATATGTATAAATAAAAAAATAGAGGGTTGCATGTTAGTCAATGTGGTCTAGGTGTATGTTGCGAGGTATCGAAAGGCAAGGATGCAGTTACGAATCCCAATGCATTCATTAAGTATTTTTAGTTTTTGTGAAAGTTAGTTAACAAATAAGTTCAGTGCCATGACAAAAGTAACATGAATATTATTTAAATTTTTTCAATTTTGCAAGCACAAATACAAGTCTATTAAATATAACTTTAGAATCATACACGCAGTACTATTGTTGTTTTACAAGGAATTTCTTTGGCTACTGGGTCTCCAAGGATCTTTCTTGTAAAAGGTCAAAAATATTTTACTGTTTAGGCCTTTCACGCCTTGTGAGCAGGCGAGTTAGTTTATCCCGTGGAATATTATGTTGCTTTGGTCGAATAGTACACATACACCGCTTGTGCACTGATGCTCGTTTATTGATTGATGTAATGCACACTTTCTGGTGAACTTATAACAAACTATTTCGTATGTTCCCAGCAACAGCTATTATAATTAAACTATGTGATTAATTTACTTGTGAAAGATTAACAACGCTTTGTCCAGAAACACTAAAGATGGATAAATTGTTGAAAAACGCAAGTTCGGGTTTAAAAAAATTGAAGGAGGAATACAGTGATAGTGAAAACAGTAAGTTCTCTGAAGAGTGAGTGAAGAGGTTTCGGTCAGCGCTTAGCATCGAGGTATTTAGTGCTAGAGGATGAAGGGTGACATGATGTGAGCATGGGGCAGCGTCGAAATGAATGGGATGGGGGAAGCAGGAGATCCTTGATAAAACCCGCCGACGAGTGGCATCGTCCGGCACGATTTCTACATGCGAAAATCCAGATCGCCATGGTGGGAGGCGAGTGGTCTGACCCCTCAGCCACCGCGGGTCCTAAGTTCTCTGAACCGTTGAAAAAAATAAACACTAAATTGCAATCAGAATGCACCAAGAATCGCGTTCAAAAACATCGAAGGTAGCACTTCGAAAACTTGCATCAGTTGCTAAAGAGGACAGCTTATCTTGCAAAGAAGAATCGACCATTATTTTGGTCACGAAGAACTTACAAGTTCACAGCAGATAAATTGGGGTAAACACGTCTTTTTTTCATCATTCTCGCTACTCTGCAACACGCACCATAAACCACATTTCTAAGGAGATGAAGTACCAGTGGGTTAAACCAATAATTGGAAGAGGATCGAAGTTAACTGTATTTTTTTTAACGGTTTAACAAATGTTGTCAATATCAGAACGCTTGTCGTGAAAGTCAGAGTATATTTATGAGGAGAAACCACTAATAATTGGTTTCTGGACTTGATTCAGTTATATTCTCAGGATGCTTAGGATATCGAGGGAATGTTGTTAAACTGTCAAAAATTAATGTAATATTTGGAAAACATTCGGTGGTTGTAACAATGTTGGAACAGAAATAGAATGTTTTGATAGCTCTGTTGAAATCACAGGCTAAATTGTTACTGTCAAATGCAGTCCCTTCTAGTCGGGGTATAGACGTTTCAAGAGTTTTATGGACACACTGTTCAGTTAGTACAGTCAGTATCCTAAGTATTTTGTGTCGTGGAAGAAGCATGTCATGATCTTGATGTGAAGTTCCTGCAAGTTGTAGGGTTCTTGGATTGTGGTAAGCTGCAAGTATGAAGTGAACTGTGATGGCTGTGCGGACCTTATTGGAAGTCGCTCATCTTAATTTCTCTAACTCGCTTGAGGACAAAAAAAAATGCAAGTCCAGAATTTCTACTAGATTTATGACTGATATACGAGGTTTTACGATATCTTGCTAGAACTTGCCCTACTGTTGAACGAAATAAAGTCACAACAAATAACACTCACAAGGTCTGTTCACCTAACAAAAAAAATCATACAGGTGACAGAGTTTAATCGATGAACCAGGAGAACACAATATGCTGGCCTTGATTGCTGTAAAGAATAGTGTGTTTCGCTGAAACAAAATAAGTAGAAGGAAAATGCCGATCCGGGCACAGCGGCTGGCGGCTGAGGTTGTGAGGTTGACATTGACCTTTGACCTTGACCTTGACCTTTGACCCCTGTAACCCGACACCCCAACGCCATCTTGTTTCCGGCCGCCATCTTGTTTCCGGCCGCCATCTTGTTTCCGGCCACCATATTGAATGATGTCAATTTCGAAAAATTAAACAAAAAATTTAAAAATTAAAAAAAAATTAAAAATTTAAAAAAATGTTTAAAAATTCTGCCATCTTGTTCCGACCGCCATCTTGGTGGTTTTTTCCGAGTCTTCCAAAAAATTTTTGATTTCGCATTCCATCCTAACCCCACATGCATTAAAAAATTAATTTAATAAAAATTAAATCTTTTTAATAAAAATACTATTTAATAAAAACATTTTATATAAAATAATTTTATATAACAATTATTTAGTTAATAAAATACATCGGGTATGCTCGGCCCAGCTCGTTAACCTTCGGCAATCTTCGGCCATGCTCGGCAACCTTCGGCTCGACATTCGTAAGGTTCACATGATATGCAGTATACATGTATACATAACCCCTAATATTTTTAATAACTAAAAATGTAAAATCTA